>PVHP010000810.1:49817-104817 GCA_004024765.1 Zapus hudsonius | reverse complement strand
GAGCCTCACCTAGTCTAATTGACAGGCTCCATTGTCATCTGCCTGAAACTTTTGTTCTTACGGTCTTTATCCCTCCAAAGAGAAATGCCATGCCCAGTTTCCAAAAAGAGACAGGGAGAGTTCTCAAGCTGATCCCACAGAGGACATAAAAAGCAGCAATGATTAACCCAAGATACAGATGCCACAATGCAAGACAGCCACACCAAACAGAAAAGAAAAAGACCCCGTACATGTTTGCAAAGGGAAGAAAAATCTACTTAAACAACGGCATAACTTGGGTTTTGCCCAATTGAGACACGTTTTTAAAACTTGCCACCAAATCTAGGGAAAGAGTTATTTTTAGGTGAAGGGATCCTATCTCCAATATCAGCCAGTGTCTGGAAGAGCATCCAGGAGAGCCTGCAGTTCCTGCCCGGGTCTCTGCTGACTTTGGGGGTAGGGATAAGAAGACCTGGTGAATTGTCACTGGAAGATAATTAAAAGGGACTTCCATGTTTTATGATTATCTGGAGAATCTGACCTCACAATTAGTTAATATTAAAGATATGAATTGGTGTTGAGAGAGATGGCCCAGCAGTTAAGGCGCTTGCCTGTAAAGCCTGACAACCCAGGTTTGATTCCCCAGTAACCATGTAAAGCCAGATGCACAAAGTGGTGCAGGCATCTAGAGTTCATTTGTAGAGGCTGGAGGCTGTGGCATGCCCATTCTCTGTCTGCCTCTTTCTCTTTCTCTCTCTCTCTCTCTCTCTCTCTCTCTCTCTCTCTCTCTCTCTCTCTGCAAATAAATATATTTTTAAAGACATGACTTCTCAAAGTAAATTTGGAGTTAAAGGGATATCCATTAGTTTGACTAGCAAAATCTTTTGGTTAATGGATTCGACTCCATTTAAATTTCTATTATTTCTGGTGCCACGCACTTCTTTTTCTCTTCTTTTTTCTAGAATTATTTTTATTAGTATAAACTTTACAGTATAAGCATTTTGCATATTGGTCATATCCTCATTCAGTTGCATTTCAATATCCCTTCTCGCCCACCCTATTCCACTGACAGCCCTCCTCCGTGGGGTTGTTGGTGTTCACTGTGGGGTCATGAACACGGTCTCAGTGGAGGGACCGTGTCTCAGGATAAGCCTTCCCACCTTGTGGCTCTTACCCTCTTGCTGCCCCCTCTTTCCCAGTGTTCTCTGAGCCTTGGTGGGTGAGGTCTAAGTCTCCTTCAGAGTTGAGCTCAATGAGCTCTGCATTCTCTGAATTTCTGCTTTCATGAGCTTTGCATTTACTCTGTGTCTACCACCCTCTCCCTGGAGGAGGCTGTCAGGCTAGCAGTGAGAGCAACACTGGAGTTTAAATCACCACTTCCAAGAGTCGGGCATGGTGGCGCACGCTTTTAATCCCAGCACTTGGGAGGCAGAGGTAGGAGGATTGCCTTGATTTCCAGGCCACCCTGAGACTACATAGTGAATTCCAGGTCAGCCTGGGCTAGAGTGAGACCCTACCTCCAAAAACCAAAATAAATAAATAAATAAATAAATAAATAAATAAATAAATAAATAAATCTCCACTTCCTCTGTAATGTCTCCTGGGCTCTGGCTGATGTGCCAGAGAGACCCATCCTGTGCTAGACAGCGGGCTCTCTTTCCTTGTCAAATTGATGGATCTTGCTTCTCCCCATATTTGTTCGCTGCCCCAGGTGGGGGTGAGATCAGCTCCGGTATCCCTGCTGATGGCAGAGGTTAGAGGTTGTTTGTTTGTTTGTTTGTTTTAAGTAGGGTTTCACTCTACTCCGGGCTGACCTGGAACTCACTTTATAGGCCAGGCTGGCCTGGAACTCTTGACAAGCCTCCTACCTCAGCCTCTCCAATGCTAGGATCGAAGGAGTGTGCCGCCACACCTGATTTGTTCCATCACTTCACTCCTAGGAAGTCTAAAAGTGTACCAGAGGCACACATCCATGCCCAACAGTAAGCGCCATCAAGGAATTGCCTGCCATGTTTACCAACCCTGTTCTTCTGCTTTTATGGAGACAGCATGGTGAACACTACTCAGTCCAGGGAGAACCTCCTCACTGGTATATTTTTCCTCCATGTCTGGAAAAGTGAACTAGCATATGCATATTTGTTCCTTCTCCCCAGTGTGACTTCTCAGAGACACTGGCTCCTAAACTCTGCGTGATTCCCTGGAATGTACCTCTTTGACCATCTTTGTTTGAAAGTCTTGTCTTGTGTCCAGTTGGAAGCATGTCCCCTGCTTGGGAGGACCGTTATTGTGGCAGCAGAAGAAGGACCTCTGCATTTGGAGTTGAAGAAACCGGTGTTGAGATCCAGATTTATTCACAAGTCTGCATAGATGGAAGGGGACCTTCTCATTTGACTGGACTGGTCTGAAGTTCAGTCTCAGTACAAAACAAGCCTCTCCCCAGAGTATTATGACACCCAGTAAAGGCGAAGAATCCCTGTCCTGTGTCCAGTGTGATGGTGCACACCTGAAATCCTCACACAATTCAAGGCTATCCTTGGCCACTGGTGAGTTCAAGGTCAGCATGGGCTACATGAGACCCTGTCTAAACTAAAAACAAGGGGACTAGGGAAATGCCTCAGTGGATAAAGTATTTACCTCCCAAGCCTAAGCACCTGGATTTGATGCCAGAGTCCGTGCAAAGAGCTGAAGCCATGGAAGCTGAGGTAACCCTAGACGCTTACAGAAGACAGGAAAATCTCCACACAAATAACAGCAAGATGAAGGAAAACTCTGCCAAAAGGAGAGAGAAGGCGAGCACAGACTGCTGAAAGTTGTCCTCTGACCTCCACACACACATGCACACCTGTATTCACACATGAACACACACACATACACACACACACAAATAAAACAACGAACCTCCACCAGTACATTGAAGGAACACTTAGGGGGAGGGAAAGCCGATGGAGGCTGGTGGGCATCAGACTTGACTCTGTGAGCCTCCTCGAATGATGCTGATCACGGTTTTATAAGTGGTGTCTTGGAGCATGCGCTGAAAGAAGGGAAAAGCATACAAGAGTTCAAACTGCGGCTCTTCTCCCCACAGTGCAGCCATGTGACCTTGGTTGAGTCCCTTTATTTCCCTTAGGCCTTCCTTTTAAAATTTGGCAAGACATGAAATAGAAACAAAATTGTCTAGGGGAACAAAGTCAATGAGCAGGAGGGAGAATGAGAACACAGGAGGGCAGAAGGGGATTGGGTTCAATGTACAATGTATATTCTGGGATAGTAGGGAACAATGCCTTGGACAATGTACATAGATTTAAAAAAATAAAGATATTTGTAATATGAAAAAATTTTAAAAATGAAAAATAAAATTTGGCAAGGCTGGAGAGATTGTTCGGTGGTTAAAGTGCTTGCCTGCAAAGCCTAAGAATCTGGGTTCAATTCCCCAGTTCCCACATAAAGCTAGATGCACACAGTGGGGCATACATCTCGAGTTCATTTGCAATGGCAGGAGGCCCTGGCACACACCCATTCTCTCTCTCTCTCTCTCTCTCTCTCTCTCTCTCTCTCTCTCTCTGTATCTCTGCTTGCAAATAAATAATATAAAATAAAATATTTTTAATTGGCAATGAGATGACAATCTCCAGTGCACAGGGTTAATGTGAAGATGAAATGCTAATAAGAGCTATCCATCGTGAACTGCCCGCTCTGACGCCCAGGCCCCTCCGCATGCTTTGTCTGAGCATCTCATTGAACCTTTGCTCCATCTGTGGGTGGTCTTAGGAAGACATGGTACATTGAAAGGCTTTTTGTAACTGGTAAAACCCTATGACTATAAGAGAAACTGGACCTGGAGGGAAGCAGGAGGATTTAACTTTGTTCCCTATGCCTTAAGCTATGAGTCAGTCCTTCTTACTGTTGCAAAGCTCTCTACATAGATGTCCATAACTACATAACGGAAAAGACATTGATATTTACATTCTGTTCCTTTAATGTTCTGGTCATCAACCTTGCCAATCTATTCTGTCGGTTCCTAGTTTATTGTGAATTATATAGCATGTTGGAACTCAACTATCTCTCAGTTCCTCAGTTATGCTAAATATGACCCCTCAAATTAGCCGCACCAAAACCCAGGGAAGGCTCACAGTTGAAAATGTTTTGTTTCTTTCTATCACCAAATATGACTTCTAGATTATGAATGTGGATACATCTATTCCAGGGCCAAAGGTCAATTCTGGATCCGTGAAACACAGTCATTTATTTAGATGCGAAAACCTCAGTCCTTGACATAATGTGAGCTATTAGTTCTGAACTTCGGAATGAGAAGATGATAATTTTTGTTTTTACGCAGGTTTTATTTATTTTTTGCACCATGTTTTAGAGGAGACAGGAGTAGAAAGGCACCCTTTGATGACTACGTCTCTGGCAGATTCTTTAACAGTACCAATCGTCTTGCATTTAAATCCTGTTCTGTACAGTGAATCTGTCCTGGTTCAATTCACTGTATACCGTACCCCTGGCCGGCTCTGCGACTCGATTTTTCTTTCTACATTGTCCATCCTACAGGGCTCAGGAACATTTCTGGTATATGGTTAAGGCTACAGAAAAAAGTTTTGCTGAAATCGAAAGTAATTTAAAATGTGATTTTTGCTTTCTCCTTAATGATCTTGTTCTTTCTGGTTTTGGTTTCCATGAATGCACTGCCCCCTGGTGGACAAGTGTCAGGTCACATGAAAATACAGAAACATACTTTTTTTTTTAAATTAATTTTTTATTGTCCATAATGAGTTACATTTTTTAGTGGGCAAACAATGAGTTGTTATCCCCAATTCTCCGATGCTCCCCTTCCCCCTTCCCCAATCAGCTGGATATCCTCCTCCGTGGGTCGTCTGGATCAAGAAACATACTTTTGTAATTTCAATCAGCTAATCAACTGAATCATTTTTTCGGTTGCTATTAATTATGTTCACATACACAATAGGAGTTGAGTACATGATATGTCAAAGTGAGTAGAAATATGACTCTAATATTCTTTTGTCTATTCAGGAACACCAGGAAGGTCTTCATCTTTGCACAGTAAATATCCATTTGTCTGAGGGTTGGTACGGCCTCAACCTTCACAGGATTAGCAGAGATCAGTAACAAGATACACGGACTCCTGAAGGCTGATTTCAGTGGAACTCCATATATATATATCTTACACGAAGTACTGCAGTTATATAAAATCTTTTCTCTTTTCCTGCAGGATAGGTGTGGCTGCTGTCCTTCCTGTGCAGATGAAGAAACTGATGACTGTCATAGCAGGAAATGACAGAGCTGGGACTGAGTAGCTGGACTCTAGAAAGCATACTTTCTGCTGGTTTATTTTGTTTGTCCAGGGAGGGTCTTGCTCAACTCAGGCTGACCTGGATTTTACTATGTAGTCTCAGGCTGGCCTCGAACTCACAGCGATCCTCCTGCCTCTGCTTCTGGAGTGCTGGGAAAAGCATGCTCATAACACTATGCTAAACGCCCTTGCTTACAAGTCACAGAACACTTCAGGGTTCCAGGAGACCTGCCTTGGGCCCAACACGCTGCGTCATCAGTGTCTAAGTTATGGGAAATTAAAATTAACTTGTGGCAGGCCCGCTCCCTTTCCCTTCCCATGTCTCCTCCCACCACCCTCATCAAATGTGATGTGGTCACGGCCCTTTTATACACTTGAGATGCAGCTATGAGCTTGAACTATTTAATATCTTTTTTAATCTTTTGCCTCATTTGCTTTTCCTTTCTTTTTCTCAAGCCACGATGGGTTCTACATAATCAGAACCTGATTGCACTCAGAATAACATACATGATTCTTTATATGTGCTAGAACAGAATGCGTGTATGCATCCAGATCAAAACAGGTCTTCTTCCTAAGCTTCCTAAAGGAAGCTGCATATGTCTGCCTTCATCTTCTGAGGCAAATTTTCTTGTTCATGTCAGGTCATCCAGATTCGCATTTCTACATCCAACCCCTTAAAGTTCTCTGACGTTAGAACTGATGTCACAAGACTCAAAATCACTTAAACTGGACCAGACATGGTAATGCAGCACCCAAAAGGCCGAGGCAGGTGGATCTTAATTTTGACCACATCATGATATCCTATTGAAAGAAGGAAGGAAGAAAAGAGGGAAGGAGTGAAAGAGAAAGGGAAGAAGGGAGGGAGGGAAAGAAAATCACGGAACTCATTCCAAAATGAATATTATGTAACAAACCAATATCTCATGAGTTTGGCCTTTCAAGGACGGCCAGAGAGGATACAGAGTCCTAAAGCATCCCATTTCTGAATAACTGGCATTATTCCCACGCCTTGCAGGTTGGGACAGTCACTGGTGGTCTCTGGGCCAGAGCCTGTAGACTGGGCTTAACTCTCCAGCTCTTAGAGGTCTGGATCTCACTTTTGACCCGTGAGCCACCTGCTGGTCAGAGAGCTACAAGCCAATCTCCTTTAACAGAAAGAAACAAGGCTCTGTGCCTGCTGCTCCCGGGGCTCCCCTGCACAGTACTTCCCCCACGGTAAGCAGTGATAAACGATGTGAGCACACCCAGACCAATTTTATTTCTACACATTTTCCTAAGATTCAACGCTCTTACGCATTGTTTTACAGATACTTGTGCAACTACACACTGCAGAGATATTTTCAAAAATTTGAGAAGTTTAATATGGTTTCTAAATACAGCCTGCTTTTTAGCTATATCCAGTTTTTTAATATTTTATTTATTTATTTACTTTCGAGGAAAGGGGGGAGGGAGATAGAATGGATGTGCCAAGACCTTCAGCCACAGCAAACAAACTCCAGACACATGGGCCACTTTGTGCATCTGGCTTTACGTGGATATGGAGAATCGAACCCAGGCCGTCAGGCTTTCCAAGCAAGTGACTTACCACTGAGCTATCTCTCCTCCAGTCACTGTATACTTTTTCTTTCTTGTCTTTTCTTTTTCTTTTTCTTTTATCTCACTCTAGCCCAGGCTGACCTGGAACTCACCCTATAGCCCCTGGCCTTGAACTCAGGGTGATACTCCTACCTCAACCACCCATGTGCTGGGACTAAAGGCAACACCACCATATCCAACTCTATTTACTTTTGATTTATTTATTACTATTTTTATTCATTTGTAAGCAGAGAGAATGAGAGAGAGAGAGAGAGAGAGAGAGAGAGAATGGGTACACCAGGGCATCCTGCCACTGCAAACAAACTCCAGGGGCATGCACCACTTTGTGCATCTAGCTTTATGTGGGAACTTGGAAATCAAACCCAGGTCATCAGGCTTTGCAAGCAAGCACCTTTAACCACTGAGCCATCTCTCAGGCCCCTGCTTTTGGGTTTTTTGTTGGTGTTGTTGTTGTTGCTGCTGTTTCTCAAGGTAGGGTCTTGTTCTAGCCAAGGCTGACCTGGAATTCATTCACTCTAATCTCAGGGTGGCCTTGAACTCATAGAAATCCACCTACCTCTGCCTCCAGAGGAATACTGGGATTAAAGGCGTGAGCCACCACACCCAACTCTTGTGTGTGTGTGTGTGTGTGTGTGTGTGTGTGTGTGTGTGTGTGTGTGTGTGTGTGACTGGGTGTCAGGTATTCCAAGCTGGCCTTGACCTGACTGTGTATCCCAGGATGACCTTCAACTCCTGATCCTCCTGCCACCACCTCCAGAATGCTGAGGCGAGCCTGCTAGATCTAGGAAAGAGGTCTGCTACTTTCCCTTTAAATCAGATATCAACACTGCCAGAATTCGTTCTCTTTGCCTGCTTCTAGAACAAGCAAGAAAACACGTTAGCAGCTGACAATACAACTTGAAAACATCTGACTTTACCCACATATAAAAAGTGAAATTCTAACCATTATCAAGCTTGAAGTAGGGATCTAATTAATATAGGCTTTAATGATGTTTCTCCACCCCACCCCCAATCCCCCAGAGAGAAGAAAAAGCTTACCATCTGCATTCACCCAGGAGTACAAGAGTGGTGGAAACCAGACCGGCTGGATGTTTGAGGCACAAAAGAAACCTTTGAAACGTCTGTTTTGAGCTTATGAGTGTCAAGAACCCCAGAACAGAATCAATCCAAAATGTGCTACAGTGTTTCCATTCAGAGGACATCAATGTGCCTCTTTAATGGTTTTTCAGAATCCCAGGAAATTGTGATTACATGGCATTAGCTTTTCATTTGCCAAAGAATGGACGAAAAGCATGAGAGTCCGTTGAACGATGTGAAGAAAAGTATTTTTGGTTCTGGTAAACTTCTGCTATTCTCTGATAAAAAAAAAAAAACAACACAGAAAATGCCTCTAAAGACACCACACAATTATACGTACAATCGGAGCTCAGCGGTCCTGGTGCTGCAGAAAGTACAGTCTCAGCCATACTGGGAAAGACCCCCCGGATGGCTATTGTTCTCACTGGGCATCACTTAGTCAAGGGCAGAATTCACACCAGGGATATCATGAATTTATTTTCATCCTCTGTGAGATGGCCTTCTTTTCCATGGAAGCTGTCTTCATTCAGGGTTGGTGGGAAAGAAATCTGAAAGTAACACAAAGTTTTAGGTGGAGGCTTACTTCAGCTGCCTGACTGTGTGCTTGCTGTACCAAGAAGGAAAGTGATCCACACTCACTGTGTGCACCAGGTGCCAGCCGAACGTTGGCACCTATATTCTTTGTGTGCCAACAGGGTTTACTGGATGTCAGTAAACCTAACGAGAATCGGACAGATTGTCAGTGGATTCTAAGGGAATTCACATGAACCTAAACATTCCTGAAAGACAGAAATTATAGTATCGTAGGGCAAGTTCAGGACTGAAGCTAGTTATTCACCCAATGCATTGTGCGTTCATCAGAAGGCACAAAGCCTTCTCAGAGACCTCTAACCTCTCAACCTGTACTCTGAATTCTAATGTGCCTGAGAATTGTTTGGGGCCAGGTGATAAAGCACCTGCCTAGCCTAGGTATTACTTCAACATTTGGGGAGAGCTGGGAGGGATAGTTGCTTGGACAGGTGTTTTGTTCCTTAAAGGATCAGGTGCTTCCCTCGGTTGACCTGGGGTGGGCCCAGGAGCCAGCATTTGAACACATGTATTAGGTGATTCTGCTGCAGGGGTCTATGGCAGACTTGTAGGTGTAATTTACCACGTTTTTTTTTATATCCACTTCTTACCTTATCTGAAATTTGAGATTGTTCTCACTGTGAAGTGCCTTTTCTCATCTTTTTAAGAGCCGCTTGCCTCCAGCTTTGGATGAATCATTTTTTTTCCTATTCTATGTGATATTTAGCTGTAGTGGTTAGCTTCCTGTTGCTGGGTCAAAAACACCTGACAAGAAGCAGCTTATGGGTTTAAGAAAAGGGTTTATTTTGGCTTACAATTTCAAAGGGAAGTTTCATCATGGTGGGGAAAGCATGGCAGAGCAGACAGCAGGGAGCCACATATTGTCACAGCAGCAGGAGGAAGGAGTACTGGGCTTGAAGCTGGGCTAGATTACCCCCAAGCAGCCCCCAGTGACACATCTCCTCCAAGGAGGCTTTATCTCCCAAACTGCCACCAACTGGTGACAGTATTCAAAACACAAGAGTCAGTGAGGGACACTGTATGCTCAAATCAACACAACAGCCATCCAGCCATTTCATCATTACCCAGATAAGAAGGCCAGAGGAGACACACCGTAGCAAGACTGCACCACAGTCATGAATAGCTACAAACAGGCTCACTTACTTATGTGTGTAAACCCCATATTCAGCCTGTGCCTTGCCCCGGGAGATTCTGTTTCTCAAGCAGCACTTGGCTCCGTTTTGAGAGCTAGAACGACTCATTGAGTCATAGACACCACCACCTGTCCAGCACCACTCACGAGGCACAGGCTGATGAGTCACTTCTTCCTGAAAACACAAAGGTACCACCTGTAAACTTTTCAAAGTAGACTCGAACCATCCAAACACAGGGGGCTATTAAAACTGTATCAGAAGAACCAGACCCAAAGACTTGTTGGTCACATCAGACCAAACAGGTGAGCAGTTTGTGACATATTTGTGAGTCTGACAACCTCTGTCTATACTGCACAATCACTATTATAGGTGATAGTAATCATGTGCTTGTTTGGTCTTGCTTAGTGATGAGTCTTGACGTACCATGTGTGAGGCCCTGGATTTAATCCCCAGCACTGCTTAAAGGAAATACTATGGTTTTAATCTTAAACATATGTCCCTTCAGGGCTCATCCTTTAACTGTTCCATTCTCAGCTTGTATATTTTTAAGGACTGTCAAGCCTTTAGGAAGTGGAGCCTGGCTGGTGGGAACAGGCCACTAAGGACAAGCCTTTGAAGGTTGTACCCACTTCTGCTTCTAGCTGCTGTCTCTCCATTTGCTGTGGTGTTCTAAATCAGATGTTCCCCATAAACTCGTTGTGAATGCTTGGTCCATGGCTGGTGGCAATAAGGGAGATGGAGCCTTGCTGGAGGAGTGTGCTATTGGGGGCAGCACTTAGTGGTTTAATTTCCAGCTCTTCTTTGCTAGAGTTCAAATGACTATCTCGCTGCTATTTTCTACCTGCTGTGGCAAGGAGGTGATGCCCGGCCTCTGACCATGCCGTGCTTTCCCCTGCCATCACAAAGCTTTCCCTCTATACTATAAGTCAAAATAAAAACTTTCCTCCTATCAGCTGATTTTGGTGGGGTGTTTCATCCCAGTAATACAAAGGTATCTCAACAACTGCCTTGTGAGAAACCACTACCACAGACTCTTACCATGAACTCCTTCAATGCCATCTGCCATGATGGACTGAGAGCCCCTGAAACTGTGAGCCAAAATAAACGCTTGGGGTGGGGGCTGTAGAGATGGCTAGTGGTTAAAGGCACATGTTTATAAAAGCCTGATGGCCCAAGTTCAACTTCTCAGGACCCATGTAAAGCCAGATGCACTGTGTGGCACATGCATCTGGAGTTCCTTGGCAATGACAAGATGTCCTGTAACACCTGTACTACCCCCCTTTGTCTCTCTATGTCTCTAGTACATAAATAAAATTTAAAAAATAAACCCTTTCCCCTTTAAACTGCCTCTATCAGGTATTTCATCACAGTAAGGGAAAAATAGCTGATACAGAAAAGAACAGCCAAGAATGTGCCTTTCAGGGATGTGGACAGTGTTAGCTTATGTCTGAAGAATTGAGAGAAAGCCGTAGCCTACTCCTCACAGCTGGCTCGCTTCACTGGGTGTTTTTAAATAAAGTATGTCCTGAGTCCCTCCTAAACTCGCATTTGTTCATCACAGCACAGTGATCCGAGGAATTACCTTTGCATGCTGGGATTCCCTACCTTGATGGAGGCATTTCCTAGGCTGGCGCTTCCCCTGGCCAATCTGAAAATGTCAATTTCACTTTCTCAGCCCCATTTTCAGCTAGGACCAGGCAGGCGCCAGTATACTGCCTGAGAAGAATCTGGGAACACATGCTGAAGAGCTGCCAGTGCCTGGACTTCAAGTGCAAGTCCCGTGACTGGGTGGCAAAGATGACTCAAGCCGTGTTCTATGAACCTGTGTTATCTGAACAGAGCCGGGCAGCAGTGTTATCATGAGACCCATTCTGGGATATCCCAGGAGCCTTCTTCATGTCACTATTCACTCTCCCTGGCTTCCTCTCCTCCCTCCCTCCCTCCCTCCCTCCTGCTCCCTAGGGTCTTGCTATGTATGTCAGGCTGGCTTCAAACTTGTCAACTTCCTACCTTAGCTTCTTGAGTGTTGAGATTTCAGATATATGTGCCATTGTGTCTGGTTCAATATTCTTTAATAATTTTTAAATATTTTCATTTATTTATTTGGAAGCAGAGAGAGAGAGAGAGCAAGGGAGAGGGGGGCATGCCAGGGCCTCTAGCCACTGAAAATGAACTCCAGATGTATACACTGATCTGTGAATCTGGCTTTATGTAGGTACTGGAGAATCGAACTTAGGCCTTTAGGCTTTGCAAGCAAGTGCCTAAACCATTGAGGCATCTCTCCAGCCCTTCTTTAATAAATTTATGGTCTCTCTAAAACAGCCAGACTTGAAATGACTTGTATGCAACTATAAGGACTCTGACTAATATATTGAAGGACACTGAAATAGGAAGATTTATTGTTGTACTGTGTTCATATAGCACTCTTTCCTATGTATACATGTTCAATGTGTGGCATGATCATGTGTACAGGTGTGTGTGCAGGTGTGTGCAGGTGTGCATGCATGTATGTGTGTGCATGTGTGTACAGGTGTGCATTCATGTATGTGTGTGCACAGGTTGTGTGCATGTATGCGTGTGCATGATCATGTGTACAGGTGTGCATGCATGTATGAGTGTGCACGATCATGTGTACAGGTATGTATGCATGTATTTATGCACGATCATGTGTGCACAGGTGTGCATGCATGTATGTGTATGCACAATCATGTGTGCATGGGTTGCATGCATGGGTGTGTGTATGATCATGTGTGCACAGGTGTGCATGTATATATGTGCAAGCATGTGCATGTGGAGGCCAGAGGGCAACCTTGGATGTTGTACATCAGGAACCATCCACATTTTTGAAGCTGGGAGCTCACCCCTGACCTGGAGTTCACCAAGTAGGCTGGAGCAAGCCTTAAACATGCTCCTGTTTCTGCCTTCCTAGCGCCGGGATTACAAGCATTAAATACACATTTCTTTAACATTTTATTTTTTAACGTGGGGTCTGAGAAGTAAACTTAAGTCTTTATTAATATTTATTTGCAAGCAGAGAGAGTGAGAAGAGAGAGAGAGAATGGGCATGTCAGGGCCTCTTGCCACTGCAAACAAACTCCAGATACATTTGCCACTTTGGGCATCTGGCTTTGTGTGCATACTGGGGAATCGAACCCAGACCACTAGGCTTTGCAAGCATCTTCCTTTAACCACTGATCATCTCTCTAGCCTTGAAGTAGTATTTCAAAGATACTGCTTAGATCTCCTAGATTTAGTAGTGTCTATCTAAATTCTCAGTTTATTTCTCTGCCATTTGTACCTACTTTACATAATTAATACTGTAAACAATATTAATAGTGGTTTTGATATTGGGCTTAGGAATGAAAATTTCATCTTAAATGTGTTCTGCAAGTAATTTGATAGTTGATTCTGTAGATGTCATTTTTAATATAGTGATAATTGTTTTCCCAACAACTCCTCTGGCAATAAGCCATGCTATACAGCAAATGTTTTCTTTATCTTCTTGGATTAAATAAAACAACATATTTATCTGTGTCTTTGGTTTTTACTTGCTGTGACTTACTTTGCCAGCAAGGTGAATTTTAAAAATAAATAATAAATTCTGATGACCATTCTCTCTGTCTGTCACTCTTCTCTCTATCTCTCTCTGCTTGAAAATAAATATTTAAAAAAAAAGAAGTCCATGTTCATCTCATAGGCTCTCGGTGCAGCCGGCTCTCCTGCTTGCCAAAGCAAAGGCTCAAAAAAGGACAGCAAATGCTTGAGGACATGCTTAAATTGCCTGGTTGTGACTCCTCATGAGATAAAAGTAGCTGTAGCTAAAAGCTTAATGATAAAACAGTGATGTTGAAACCACCTTACTTTCCCTAAAAGGTGTTGAACATGATTCTACAAAGTTTCAAGTCTAGCAACAACCAGTCTGTTTCTATGAACACGGACAGAGATGCGATTGTCCAGGCCTTCACTGTCTCATAGGCTAATGACCAGGTGCACATGACTACTGAGCACTGAAACAGTGCCTGGTACAGATTTCATTTCATTTCATTTCATTTATTAGAGAGAGAGAGAGAGAGAGAGAGAGAGAGAGAGAGAGAGAGAGAGAGAGAATCAGGCACAGGCACTGCAAACGAACTCCAGACACATGAGCTAATCTGGCTTTACGTGGGTACTAAGGAGTGGAATTCCAGTTCTGCTTTGCAGGCAAGCACCTCAACCCCTAAACCATCTCTCCTGCCCTGCTACAGATTTTGTTCATACTATTTATTACATCATGAAATAATAATATGGGGGTATTTGGTAAAATAAAGATATTAAAATGAGGAGCTAGGAGATGGCCCAGCAGTTAAAGATGCTTACTTACAAAGCCTGCAGGCATGGGTTCAATTTTCCATTTCTCACATAAAATCAGATGCACAAAGTGGCACATACGTCTGGAGTTCATGTGCAGTGGCAAGAAGCCCTGGTGCACCCATTCTGTCTCCTCTCTCTCTCTCTCTCTCTCTCTCTCTCTCTCTCTGAAATAAATTAAAAAAGAAAAATGTTAATATTAATTTCATGTGTTTCTTATTACTTTACAAGAATATTTTAAATCACAATTTTGGTTTATGTTAAATTTCTATTGGACAGTACGGATGTATTATATACTTTAATATGTTTCAATAAAGCCAGTATGATTGTGTATGTGTTATTTTAAACTTATATTGATTTATTTGTGTCTGTATAGGCATGCAAGATTTATTTGTGTGTGTATTGGCACTGCAAACTTATGCCAGATGCTTGCACCACTTTTTGCATCTGGCTTTACATGGATGCTGGGGAACTGAACCCAAGCTTTGCAAGTAAGCACCTTTAACCTCTGAGCCATCTCCCCAGCCCCATATGTGTTATTTTTAATCTACACTCCACAAATGCATATTTAAAAACATTCTGTTGATAAATCAACCATATATGTATCTCTAAAAAATAATAACAAAATATCTCCAGTTCTGCCATGCACGGTGGTATGTGCACACCTTTAATCCCAGAACTCGGAAGGCAGATGTAGGAAGATGGCCATGAGTTTGAGTTCAGCCTGAGACTACATAGTGAATTCCAGGTCAGCCTGGGATAAAGCCAGACCCTACTTTGAAAAACAAACAAAAAATCTTCAGTTCTAATCTTCAGCAAAGGGCATTTGAGGTAGATTGTACCAGGCTTCCAATATATAGCCCCTCCCTAATGGAGAACTAACTATATTTCCAATTTATTGGTTTTAGCTCGATCATGTGACCTATGCTGCCCTAAGAAGATGCTTTAAAACCGTCAGTCAGCTCTCTTCCCTGTATCACAAAACACTACTGTCATGGTTTGATCCAGGTGTCCCCCACAAACTAATGAATGTGTTATGATAGATCGATCCTCAGCTGATGGCAGTTTGGGTATTACAACCTCGATGAAGCTGTGTTGTTGGGGGCTGGCTTATGGGGTTATAAACCAGCTTCCCCTTGCCAGTATTTGACACACCTTCCTGCCGCTATTTCCAGTGTTGTGGCGGAGGTGATGTCCGCCCCACTGCTCATGCCATCGTTTTCCCTGCCAGGATGAAGTCTCCCCTCCAGTCCATAATAAACCCATTCCTCCACAAGCTGCTTTTGTTTGGGTTCTTTCTGCGCAGCAACTAGAAAGCTGACCGCAACAACTACACAACCTGTTCCTCACAGGAGCAGCTCTTCAGTCTGGCTACTGGAATAAAGACATGAAATAGATCCTTGCACACTCACACACACACACACACACACACATATATATATATACATATATGATATACATGCATATATATGTATATATGCATGTATATGTTTTCTATATCTAATAGCTGACTTACACATTTTCAAAAAGGCAAAATCATCAGGCTGCAGATATGGTTTAGTGGTTAAGGTGCTTTCCTGAAAATCCTAAGGACCAGGGGTTCAATTCCCCAGCACAAGATGCACAAAGTGGTGCATTTGCAAATAAATAAATAAAATATTTTATAGGCAAAATTATGATATATGTAATATTTATAAAATAATTAATTATTTTATATTGTATATAAACTACACACAGATCAAAGATCTGTGAGGGAACTGAGATATCTGCTAAAACCAGTTGAATGGAGAACTCAAAGACTGCATTTATATGGAATAAAAACTGGGCTGGAGGTATAGTGCTGGAAAGCGCTACATCAGCTGCCAGGGGAAATTGGCCAATGATGTCGGGAGACGGCAGGGGACACTGCTTTATAACAGAGACCAGCATAGCAAGAAGTACTCACCTCTGCAATAGCGGCATTCAACCTTAGCAGGAAATCAATGGTTCTCTGACTGGCTAAGAGATTCACTCAGTGATAAGGAACCCTTAGCTGGACCTGGGATCCAAGCCCAATTCCTATGGAAACCAAGAATCTGGACCCCAAGGGAAAGCTTCCACTAACCAAGTGCCTAAAGAGAGGTTATACCCATTATAATCTTGCCAAATTAACAATGCTTGTTCCATTTAACCTATGCTGATCTCATTCTCCATTGGAGAATCTGTTTTTATCTTTCAGGCGGCAGTGAGAACCATGGACAAACTGATTCCACCAAGACCAGAAGTGATAGCTGACTCCAAGGCAGGAAATGAACCTCCCTTAAAACATCAGGGCTCAGGTGAAACCACAGCGTAAGTGTCTGTCTCCATCACCTGTGCACAGGTTGTCAGGCTTACACACAGGTGATGGAGACAGACACTGAGGATACTCAAAACATTCCAAAGCAGAAATTCAGACTCATAAGTCACTAAAGCAGACTTAAAACTCACCCACCATGGCTCAGGGAACTTTGTGGAAGAGAGGGTGGAAGATTGTAAGAGCCATGGTGGGGGAATATCTAGAGGCAATGCCCCTCTCCTCCCCCCCAATCAAACTGTCTGCTGTTCTCACAACTCAAAGCCCTCCATTTCATGGAACATTCCAGCAATCCCGATGAGGACGGCCCTCAGGGGAATGGGGACAGGGAGGAGGGAAACAGTGGTACCAACACAATACTTGCACAGAGTTTCTACTTATTATTAATAATAAAAATAAAAATAAAAAACCTGTTAGAAACTGACAAAGACAAAAAAGACATTTTATAATTCACGAGGTAACTATAATAATTATCAGACCAGTGCACTCAACATTGGAGCACCTAATGACATTAAAAAAAATTGACAAAAAATTTTAAAAATTGACAACACAATAAAAAAATGGGCTGGCAAGATGGCTGATCAGTTAAAGGTGCTTGCTCGCAAAGCCCAATGGCCTGGGTTCAATTCCCCAGTACCACATAAAACCAGATGCATACAGTGGTGCGTGAATCTAAATTTGTTCACAGTGGCAAGTGGTTCTGGTGTACCTATTCTCCCCCCATGCTCTCTCTCTCTCTCCTTATCAAATAAATAAGTGAAAATAAAAGCAGAGAAAGTGTCACATACTTTAAAAAAGAACTGAAGCAAGACTGGCTCTTTATCCCAGAGTAGGCAGAAGCTCAGCCAAGCAGAATGGATTGGCCCGCTTACAGATTTAGTAGGACGAATGACACCATCTTCCGAGGTCCACATTCTACCCCTCAGAACCTGTGGACATCTGAGGTGACATGGCAAAGGGGGGTTGTGGCTGCAGATGGAATAAGGACCGCTCTTCAGGTGACATTATTACAGGGAGAATATCCTCGGCCATCCGTGTAAGTCCAACGCAATCACAGGGTCTTTAACAGTGGAAGAAGGTGAAGGAAGAGTGTCAAGGAGCTGTAGAAGGCAAAGAAACCAATTCTCCCCTAGAGTCTCCAGAAAGGAACGGAGCTCTGCACATACCTTAACCTTAGCCCAGCAGCACTTGCGTGGGACACCTGACACACTTCCAACAAGGTTCCAATTTGCAGGTTTTCTTGCTTGTGGTGCTGGCTGGTGGTGGTTTCTCTCCCTGCTTGGGTTTCTGAAAGAAAGCCAGCTTCTTCCACCATTTGATGGAACTTCCCTTGGACCCATAACCCTGACATCAACCCCTTCCTCCCATACGTGTCTAGTTTGGAAGTTCATCTCAGCAGCATGGAGCTGTTTACAACAGAAGTCTTTTTGAAAAGCTGTCTCACTGCAAAAAAGGAAGCAATCCTTAGCAGAACTGTATCAGTAAAGCAGTTTCAACTTCTGCTATTGCTTCAGCACATTTTCCATTGTCCCGAAGTTGCCTGAAATAGTCACAGAATAACAGCAGCACAGAGAGTTTTGTTAGAAGCTTAAGGAATGACACAAAAATGGAGAAGACACAGCCTATCATTTAGAATCTCCTATTCTAGGAGGGGACAACAAAAGAAAATCCAGCTGCTACCAACAGGTTGAATGTGTAACTGTCACATAAATGTGATAGATTTTATCTCGATCTCTGTCTGTTCAGAAGAAACTATTTCTTCTTAAAAACTTTTCTAGAACGTCCATTTTAAGCCCATCTCTGATGTCCTTTTTGGTCCATATTCAGCAGATCTGAAAGGGGGAGGAGGGACATCAAAATAACTCAATTACTTGATGAATAAGATGAAGTGGGTTTAATCAACAAAATTAAGTGAACCGGTCAAAATGAGGTGTGTGTGTGTGTGTGTGTGTGTGTGTGTGTGTGTGTGTGTGATGTGTGGTGTGTATATATGTGTGTGGGTAAATGTATGTGTCCCATGCCAGAGGAGAAGGTGGGGTGTTCTCTTATCACTCACTTGTGAATTTCTTTCCTTGAGAAGGGGTCTTTACCTTAACCTGTAGCTGCTGTCTGCCAGTGATTCTCATGTCTCTGCCCTCCCTCAGACTGGGGTTACAGACATGGGTGGCCACACCCAAATTTTTTTGTGGGTTCTGGGTGTCTTGGTGATCTTCAGCCCAAGAGGCCCTCATGTTAAAGCAGCAAGTGCTGCAAACCATTGAGCCATCTCTCAGCCCTGACATGCATTTTAATAGAGAGATATCATCTTTCATAAATCAGGCCAGAAAGCCATGAACCATCTGGAAAGTGAACTGGTTTAAGCCCCTTTCTACTGGTCTTGATTCAGCTTCTTCCCAGAGCGATGACCTAGCCAGTTACTGGCTCAGCTTAGAGGTTAAGGCCACGGGACTGATTGTTCCTCCAGCTTCTCCCATATTCATGTAGTAGTTTTAATCCTTTATGAAAGAGAAAAACTTAATTCATATAATGAATAATTTTAACAAAAATTGAAGACTTCAACACATCAATCATAATGGAAGAATAAGCAGACAACTTACTAGAAAATGAAGCAGCAGAAGAAAAAGCCGAGTGTGAGATTACTTTCTGAAAAGACATCCCATCTCATATTAATGGAACCAATGATGGTATACCACTTATATGCATAAAACTGTTGCTATGGTGTGAATGTGGTTTGTCCCACAAGGGATCATGTTTTGGAAGTTTGGTCTCACTGTGTTCACTAGTAGGTGGTGGACTATAAAAGTGGGGTTTAATCAGAGGAGGTTAAGTCACTGGGGAGGCACTCCGAAGGGATCAGTGCTTGGTCTTTCAGAGTGAATTAACTCTCTAGAGTAGGTTGATATAAAAATAAGACCACCCCATATGTTTGTACATGGCAAATTTGTAGATGCCCTATGGCCTACCTATTCTATTTGTGCTTATTTTAAAGGTGAAACTCTAAGTGTCCATACTTAAGATAGTGAAAAAGAGCTAGGAGTTCCTGTAATTCTAATTCCAGCACTTGGGAAGCAGAGGCATGAGGATCAGGAGTTCAAGGTCATCCTCAGCTACATAGCAAGTTTTAGGCCAGCATAGGCTACATGAGACCATCTCAAAAAGAAACCTCTGGAGTGACAGCTTGGAGGTGTGTCAATACTGTGCCCACCCATCAACATTTCACCAGATACTTTATGAGTCATGGGTATTATTAGTCACATTATTTTTACTAATGTTATTATATTTATTTTTATATTGAATAATCAAGAATTATTATAAATATGGAACATAAAGCTGCCAAAGTCTTCCTCACTTCTACTCTTTACTATCAACAACTTCTCATTTCCTTCATGAAATTTGAGACACTGATGAGAACATAAAATCACTGAACACAAGGGAGGATTAAATATGCATCCTAACAGAGAGAAATTTGGGGGTGGTTATTTGGGACTTTTTCTGATGGGAAGAAGAGACGTGATGATATCTGGGCAGTGGGACTGAATGAGCATACAGTTTTAAGGAAAATTTGGGCTGGGGGTGTAGCTCAGTGGTAGAGCGCTTGTCTAGCATTCACAAAGCTCTGGCCTTAAATCTCCAGTAACCCTCCCCCACCCAAGTTTAAAGAATGTCACACGACTTAAAAGAAGTGGGGGAAGAAAACTGAAAAAAATGTCACTAGGGCTGGAGAGATGCCTGCGTGATTAAGGCTCCAGGATCAATTCCCAAGTACCCAGGTAGAACCAGATGCACAAAGTGGCACATGCATCTGGAGTCCATCCGCAGTGGCTAGATGCCCTGGAGGGCCCATTCTTCCTACCTCTCTGCCTTTCTTCTCTATCTCTCTCTGCTTGCAAATAAATAATTTTTAAAAAGCACACAGTGTGGAGAACTGAAGCAAGATCATTTTGGCTTATAAGAGCTGGCCATTGATTTTTGGGAACACATGCGCGTGTGTGGTGTGTGCGCGTGTGTAGACACACACACACACACACACACACACACACACACACACACACACACACACACACAGAGTGCATACATACAGAGGCCAGAGAAGAACATTAGGCTTCTGCTCCTTCACTATCCGCATAGCTTCGTTAGACAGTCTCTCAATGAATATTCTTCCTCTTCTGTTACTTCATACATTTCCTGTTCCTCTGTCTGGAATCCCCTCCCCAAACCCCTTTTCCCTTTTCCTGAAACTTCTTTTCCTTCAAGAATTGGGGCCAGGATTACCTTTTCTAGGAAACAGTTGAAAAAGTCACCCTCTTACATTATACAAGCTTATGCTGTGATTGCTTTCGGTTTACTCTTCTGCTTCTCTAACAGTCTGAATCATATTCTTTTTTTTTTTTAATTTTCAAGCCGAATATGAAGCTTCAAGTAAATAGCAAAACTTCATAATCACTTGTAATAATTAATTTTGGAAGTTGAGCCACAGCCTTTAGCGAATCCCTGGAAGGAGAAATCAAAGACGTTTCCTGTAGCCTCTGTATTGGGGAAGATTTATTTGAAAGTTTGTCAATGGAGACCAGGTGGAGCAGATGTGGAGAAATAAACTACATTTCCCGTCATGCCTCGGAACAGGTCCTCGCTCCCACGGAAGTGGAAGGTGCACTTCCGGTTCGTCGCTACCGGGAGCGGGCAGCGTTGGTCGGCCCGTAGTTCCGCCTTCACCTCGTTCTTTCTGGAAAAGCCGCTTGGGTCTCGGGGTGCGGGACAGGTACCGGGGGCGTTGGGCCCGGGCGGGAGACCCCGCGTGTCAGGGAGACGCCTCACCCTCCCTCCCTTCCTTCCATCCATCCTTCCTCCTCTCTTCGCCGTCGCAGCCTTCCCATGGCCGACACGACCCCCAACGGCCCCCAGGGGGCGGGCGCCGTGGTAAGTGACGGGTCACCCTGCGCGGCCATGGTGGGCGCGGGTGGGGAAGGAGCCGGAAGTGCTGGGGGGGGGACTCGAAGAGGGCGACCTGTGCGCATGCGCCGTGGAGCAGGTGGGCCTCACCTGTGCCCCGGGGTCCTGACCCGGCTCTCAGCGCGCATGCACCGCGGTGCAGTCTGTGTCCTTTCTGTGATTAAAAGGGTGGGTGGGTGTGTGTTTGTGTCCTGATATTTCGAGACTGTGTGAATAATTTGTTCCTCGTATTTTTGTTAGTTGTTTTTCCCCAGAACTACTTATCACTATTGTGGTGGTTGGACAGTTAACTTTTAAAAATGCAGACCAATATATGCCTTTTTACCTTTTTTTCCCCCTTTTACCTTTTTTATTGTGTAGTGATTTGTAGCAGAATGAACACTTGACACAGAGAGTGTTCTAGCATTCAGTTTCAAATGATGGTGCAGGGTTTGAGTATTGTAGAAAAACAGCACTGTAAGCTAGAGTCACCCTTCCACTTGACCTCAGTGTAGGGAACGACACCATGATAAATGGACCCTGACAGAATCACCTAGAAGCATGAGTTATATTTCTGAAATTACTAGCATGCAACAAATATGTCCTTTGGATTTTAAAAGGACTTTCATACAATTTTTTCCCACAGTTTTTCCCAAAAGATATGAAATCTGCCTAAAAGTAGTGTTTTAAGAGTTCAGTAGATTCATTAGTGAGTTTTGAAACCAGTTTATTGAAAGCACCAACTTTTCTTCTTTTTTAAAGAAAATACCAGAACACATCACATTTAGTTAGGGTGTTATTGGTGAGATCTCTGTACATCCACATATATTTTCATTGGTTCTGATGTTAACATTTTTGAATATTATGGTTGGAAAATATAACAGCCTCTTTAGATTTAGAATGTAAAGTAGATGTTATTCATAAAACAGATTTTAGAATTTTACTTTTGTGGTAAGATAGAATAAAGCAAAAGAAAAGACAGTAAGAAGCAATAAAGAAGATGGTGTGGGGAAGTTTAGGTCAAACTTGCCCGGAGTCTTCAGGGGGTGGATGCAGTCTATAATCGAGAAACAGGTGCCATTTAATACTTGACAGGCATATTTCGAGGCCTCGGGTATGCCCGGCCCTTTCGTACCCACGTAAGATAGTGAGTTCAACAAGTACTATGTGGTTTTACTTTTCATTTCTTATCGTTTGTTTAATCCTAACTGAACTTATGTGATAACTTCTTAAGCAGTTCTGAGACCTGCCTATTTGGCTTTGAAATTTTTTTTCTCTTTTTAAATATTTTTATTTATTTGAGAGAGAGCCATATGGAGAGAAACAGACACAGAGTGAGTATGGGCAAACCAGGGCTTCCTACCATTGTAAAGGAACTCCAGATACATGCACCATTTTATCTATCTGGCTTTATGTGGGTACTGGGGAGTTGAACCCAGGTCATCAGGCTTTGCAAGGAAGCACTTTTAATCACTGAGCCATCTCTCCAGCCCCCAGAGATTTTTCTGAGAATAGACATTATAGTTCTCTTGAGAGCAATTAATTCTTATTTAATGTTCTTTTAAAATAGATGAGGCCAGTATTACTAGTGTTGAAAGAGCACAATCATAGTTGAATTTGTATCCAATTTTTTTCTAATTAGTTCCTTGTTTTGAAATGCCAACTAGTGTATTTTTACTTAAGTACTTCCAGTGCCTTCCGCCTCGAAACTATAGTGTGTTCAGACTTAACCTTGAGCACGTATGTGACACAGTTAAGGACTCAAAGAATTTTCACTTAATGTGAGAAGCAAATGCTACTAGGTTGTTAAAATATTTGACTAGGGATGAAACTACATACTCAGTCTATAACATACTTTGTTTACTGTAATATTTTTCTTTTTAAATCCAGCAATTCATGATGACCAATAAGCTGGACACAGCAATGTGGCTTTCCCGCTTGTTCACCGTATACTGCTCTGCCTTGTTTGTGCTGCCTCTTCTTGGGTAGGTGTTCCCTACATGTTCCATCAGCATTTGTGTAAGTGAAGGGCACGGGGCTAAACCAACACAGATCCCATTTGAAATCTACAATAGTCTGGTAAAGCTGGTTGGAGGGATATTTTGTATCTTGTGATCTGTGTAACTAACAGCACACTGAAAATTTGAGGATAAATGGATTTGTAGGAATGAAATGTTCATGGTTTTTGCATTTATTTTTAAATTTGACAGAAACACTGCTTTATAAAATTCAGTTTACACATGAAGTGAGGTTTCCAAGAAGGTAGAGTAGATTCAAGTAATTTTTTTCTATTGACAATTAAATGATTTAGATGGTGTGCAATTATGATGCAATTCACAAAGGAGGAAGAGACATGGTTGTTGTTTATGTCTCATGATAGCTTCTCTGGTAATTTGCAGGTTGCATGAAGCAGCAAGCTTTTACCAGCGTGCTCTGCTGGCAAATGCTCTTACCAGTGCTCTGAGGCTGCATCAGAGGTTACCACACTTCCAGCTCAGCAGAGCCTTCCTGGCCCAGGCTTTGCTAGAAGACAGCTGCCACTACCTGTTGTACTCGCTCATCTTTGTCAATTCCTACCCCGTCACCAGTATCCTTTATCACCTAAGATCGCTTCTTTCTCTATGTGTGTCTGTGTGCTTTCGAGTGTGCATGTATGTGCCTTGGAATGTGTGAAGGTCAGAAAACAGCCTGGGGTGTTGGTCTTCACCTTGTTTGAGACAGGGTCTGTCTTCTTTGCACTGGAAAGACCAGACTAGCTGGCTTAGGGTTTCTCCTGACTGCCTCCCAGTGCTGTGGGTGCCTTGGAGTTACAGACATGTGTGCCAGTGTGTGTCTGGCTTTAAGTGGGTGCTGGGGAGCCAAGCTCCAGTTGGAAGGTTTCAAAGCAAGCACATTTATTTAACCACTGAGCCAACTCCCTAGACCTCTCTTTTTTGACAATGAAATTACCAACTAAACATCTAAAAGATGTTTGGATTTTTTTTTTCCTGTTGGGAGGATTCAGTAATGAGGACATTGCATGAAGCTTGGGTTTGTTTGAGTCTTAGCTGCTAAGAATTTCTGACTAAAATTTGAAACCTAAACTTTGAAGAGTTTGGAGATGTAACTTTGTCTCTCAGTGTTCTTGCCTCTTGTAAGCCTAAAAAATATTTTCCAATATTCATATTCAAAGCACAAGCTTATGGAGGACCTTAGCTCTTTCCTTACCTCCATTTAGCTGAAAACAAATGAAAATCCAGAAATAACTTAATAAAATAAAAAGAAAATTAGATATTATAGTGATAGATAAAGGTGGCTCAGAGTAATAATTACATATGTGCTCGGACCTGTTTTTATCATGGTGTACATTGTCCTTGCTATCCGTGACCAGTACCTAGGGCTAAAACGGTAGAGTTTTCACCCCTTATCTTTTCTAAATAGCTTAAAAGTGACATTGAGTTGGGCATGTAATCCCAGCACTTGGGAGGCAGTGGGGGAGGGGTGTAGGAAGATCAGGATTGTAAGGCCATCCTCAGCTGTACAGTTTGATGCTGGATTGAGCTACATAAGACCCTGTCTTCAATAAAAGTGATAAATGACTTTGAAAATTAAGATTATAAATCTCTAGCTGGAAATGTGTGTACTGTAGAAAGTTAAGAGTTGAAACCCCTTTGATTTCTGCAGAGAAAAAAGGTTTGTGACATCTGCAAGTGGAGCCCAGATGTCCTGATCCTAGTTGACGGTTCTGTTTCTGCACTGCCTGTGCTGTTGAAACAGACTTTAAGGTAGAAGTATGTCCTGAGATGAATTTGGATTGTTTTTTAAAGTTGCAGCAGAGTTTCACAGTGGTCTTTAAAAGGAGAGGGCAATAACTTTCATCAGTTTCAAATGAGCTTGATTCAGTCAAAAGTTGTAAACTTTGTGGAACCAGACATGGTGGTGTATGCTTGTCACCCCAGTATCTAGCAGGCAAAGATGGATCAAGAGTTTGGGGGTTACAGAGTGAAACCCTGTCTCAACAAACAAACACAAAACTGTTTGTGTGTATGTGATCTCTACTCAAGAAATTGGCATTTTGATTCTTGTTAGTGGTAGGAAAGAATTGCTCAGATAATTTGGAGAACTCATACTAGTGTTGGAAATTTTTTAATGCTTGGGCATAAGGTGCTCAACTGCTTGGAAACGAGCCTTTAAGAGCTGAGTTGAGATTGTAATGAATTTTATACTCAGATTATCAGCAGTCACCCATTTCCATCCATGCTATGCCTCCACCTAGTATAGAAAAATAGATTCATTTTGTAGAAAGTGCTGATATGTTTAGGGCTAGTATTTTTAAAATAGCAGGCATTTTTAGGTATGGTATCTCAGAGAAGTGGGATTTAAACCATGAGCTCTATAGTTGAGGCATGTTAAAGCACCGTAGAAGACTATTTCTGTATTTGGAAGGCCAAGTGGGAATGGCCAGGATGGCCATTGTGAAAAGATGTATTCAAACTTTTGAGTAGGCCTTGATTTTAGTTTAATTTAGCCAATGTTTGCAATGCTTTATTAACATAGAAATAAAAAACTTTTGACTTTTCATAAAAGTGGTGAATTGGGGCTGAGATGGCTGGCTCTGTGGTTAAAGGTTAAAGGTCCTTGCTTGCAAAACCTGCTGGCCTGGGTTCAATTCCCCAGCCACCCATGTGGGTATTCTCTTGCATCAGCAAGAGATCCTGGTGTACCCATACACAGAATGTGCAAATAAATGAAAAATATTCTTTAAAAATGATAAGGTTAGGAGGTGAGACAGTTTACTTTTTTTATTAATAATGAAACTACCTTTGCTTCAAAATATGTCAGTGAGACAAAAGCTTATTTTTGAGATGTTTCAGAAAATGTATATTTGGACACAATATATAGTTTGTTTTGCAGTGTTTTCCTTAATTGTTTCTCTAGTGAGTATATTCCCTGTCTTGTTGTTCTCCTTGCTTCATGCTGCCACATACACAAAAAAGATCCTTGATGTAAGTCAAACTTACTCTTTGGGCTTTTGATTGTATATAGTTAGGAGACTTTGAGTTCCAGGATATTTATCACCAAAAGTCCTTGTATTCCTTATTAACTTTTTAGTGACTTGAAAGTTTTAAGTTTATATTGTTAAAGTGTCACAAAACTATACATTTTGTAGAGAAAGATTCATGCTTAAAATTGCTCTCTGGTTCCTAGAATTTCTGAAGTTTGAAAATACACATTTTATTTATTTTTTTCAAA
Source organism: Zapus hudsonius (assembly GCA_004024765.1). NCBI lineage: Eukaryota > Metazoa > Chordata > Mammalia > Rodentia > Dipodidae > Zapus > Zapus hudsonius. The sequence continues at coordinate 78,290 of PVHP010000810.1, read as the reverse complement.
AACCTCTTTGAAAGTGTGATGGTTTGGATCTGCTGTTGTGTCAAATACAGCTTCCTAACACTACATGAATATACCATCTTGAGTGCTTTCTCTACTAATGATAAGAACTGCTTTCCTGGAAGAAAGGGTTCTGTGGGAAGAGGATGGGGGGTGAGGAGACAAAAGAAGGGAATGGGAGTGTATTTTGGTTTTTCGAGGTAGGGTCTTGCTCTAGTCCAGGCTGACCTGGAATTCACTATGTAGTCTCAGGGTGGCCTTGAACTCATGGTGATCCTCCTACCTCTGTCTCCCGAATGCTGGGATTAAAGGTGTGTGCCACCACGCCCTGCTGGGAGTGTATTTTGATCAAAGCACATTTTGTGTGTGTATGTGCGCGTGTAACTGTCAGTTAAAAAACTTTAATTTTTTTTTTCTGGTTTGTAATTAAGCAAGTGTGCCAGGTGGATACACTGCATGTTCATTCAGGTTTGAATTAAAATGCCAAATTTGTGCCATCATTGACCTCTTTCTGATAATTTTTATACATGCACATAGTGTATTTTGATCATATTTACCCCTTATTACCCTCTGTTTCCTTCTTCTTGAATCCCTTCCTCTCAACTAGTCCCTCTTTTACTTTGATGTCTTTTATTAAATTGTACTTTTTTTGTGTGACTCTGAGTTTAATCAGGGTCACATGAGGATGGGTGGGACAGCACAGGTAACTTACCAGTGACTAACCACTAAAAAAAAATGCCTCTTCCTCCCCAAGCAACAGTTAACTGCCAGTAACTCCTGTGGGTGGGATGGGGCCTAATGGGCTCTGCACCATCTATTGTGCAAGTAACTGAAGTCATGAATGCTATAGCCATGTCCTCTCTGGAAGACAGGTTTTCACAGCACTCCTCCCCATCCTCTGGGTCTTAACATTTCTGTCCCCTCTTCCACAGTGTTCTCTGAGTCTTGGAGAGGTGGTAGAGAGGTCTCATTTAGTGCGGAGCTCACAACAGCTACTTGTTCTCAGCACTTTGATGAATTTTGAGTCTCCCCAGGAGTCACCACCCATCCACCTTGTAAAAGGCTTTTTCTCTGTCCCTTTATTTTCTTGGTCAGAGCAGCAATTAGGATTTCATAATTTCTAGTGTTAACTAAGGAGTCACATTTTTGTTACATTTGGAGAAAAATAACTTTTTTGGTGAGATAATGTAACCCTAAAATAAGAATGAAAAATCCTTTTATTAATGTGTTTTTGGTTGTCTTCTGAAACAGGAAAGTACACTGGTCTTAATTTGTAAAGCTTTATACTCACTATGAAATGATTGGCTTTTGTGGTTATGTTACCTTTTGGATATGCTACTTATGTAAAGTAACTCAGCCCTGGGTGTCCCTGAGTTCAACACCTACAGATTTAACCAGCTGTCGATCAGAAATGTTTGCCAAAGAAATACTATGTCTGTTCTGGACATGTGCAGGTTCTTCTTCTCGACTCTCCCTAAACAGTACAGCGTAATGCTGTGGCATTCCCATCATTCTGGGGGAATGATGAGCAGTGTTTGTAGGATGGTTTAAAGTGGAAGAGAAGGCTGGAGAGATGGCTCAGCGGTTAAGGCACTTGCCTCCAGTACCTAAGGCCCCGGGTTCAATTCCCCAGGTCCTGTATAAGCCAGACCCACAAGGTGGTGGCCCTGGTGCGTGCTCGCTCGCTCTCTCTCTCTCTCTCTCTCTCTCTCTCTCTCTCTCTCTCTCTCTCTCTCTCTGCTTGAAAATGAATAAATAAAATATTTTTAAAAAATAAAGTGGAAGAGAGATTGTGTATTGGGTGCAGGCACATACAGTGCCATTTGAACCAGGAGTCTGGGCAGCTGCATGTTTGGTATCAAGGGCAGCTAGTCCGAATCATCAAAGATGTGCTAATGCTTGTTTTCTTTTGTTTCAGGCTAAGGGGTCGAATAGTTTGCCTCCTTTGAGATCTGTCTTGGATAAATTAAGTGCTAATCAACAAAATATTCTGAAGTTCATTGCTTGTAATGAAATTTTCTTGATGCCTGCTACAGTTTTTATGCTTTTTAGGTAAGAAAAAAATACATTTGTTTTGAGAGACTAAGGACTACACCAACATAATAAAGATATTAACTCAAATTTCATCTTGCTTGGATTAGGGCATGTGTATAGATGATTGTAGCTACTCTACTAGAAACATTGAGATACAGTAAAACTAGGAATTTGTCTTATTTATGTTCCTTATAACACATTATTTGACACTTGAAAGTTAATTTTATTCATGTAAAATTAATTTCTTTTAAAAAACATTTTATTTGATAGCGACTATATAGGCATACCAGGACCTCTTTCTTGCATTTGCAAACTCCAGACACATACGCCACTTTGTATGTCTGGATTTATATGGGATCTGGGGAATGGAACCCAGCCCAGCCAGCTGCCTTTGCAAATAAGCGCTGTTAGCTGCTGCACCGTCTCCCCAGCCCGTAAAATTAATTTGGAAATCACAACTTTTAGCTGGGCATAGTGTTTAGTCCCAGTACTCTGGAGGACAAAGTAAGAGAATCACCATGAATTTGAGGCCAACCTACAGTTACAAAGTGAGTTCCAAGTCAGCCTGGGCTAGTGTGAGACCCTGCCTTGAGGGGGAAAAGAAATCACTACCTTTGAAAAATCTTGGAGTCTGATTTAGTCAATGCTTGTCTTTATTGAGGTGTTTTTTCTTATACTGGAAAAAAAAAATCTCATGATGGCTTTGTAATAAATTATATTTTTGTGTTGTAGATATGGAAGTAATATGTGAATGAAGAAAGCTTTCCTTTTGAAAGCTTTTGAAAGCTAGAACATTAAATAGTATTGGTCCGTCTCCTATGATGGTCTTGCATTTAACTGTACATATTTACCTAGATGATTGATTTTTTAAATTTTAGTTTAGTTTTTTTTTTTTTTTTTTTTTTTTTGGTTTTTCGAGGTAGGGTTCGCTCTAGTCCAGTCCAGGCTGACCTGGAATTCACTATGTAGTCTCAGGGTGGCCTTGAACTCATGGCAGTCCTCCTACCTCTGCCTCCTGAGTGCTAAATTTTAATTTTTTGCCATGCATGGTAGGGCACTTCTTTAATCCCAGCATTCGGGATTCGTTTGAGGCCAGCCTGAGACAATATAGGGAATTGCGAATTCCAGGTCAGCCTAGGCTTGAGCAAGAGCAAGACACTACCTCAGAAAAACAAAAAGAGTTTTCTAAGGAACAGGACATTATAGATGAGCTAATGTGTCACTTCATTATGAATCCTGGTTGTAGTCGGGTCCTCGGTTCCAGAAGTAAGGAGTTTGCTATGTGTCCGTTTATAGTCCTTTAAAAACTACACAGAGCTGGAGAGATGGTTCAGCAGTTAGATGTGCTTCCTACACAAGCCTGAGGTCCTGAGGTGACCTGAGACTTCAGAGTTCAAGTCTCCAGAACCCAGGTAAAACAGCTGGGCATGGCTACACGTCTTAGTAAATCACATCCCTCAGTGGAGCAGAGACTTGAGAATCTTCAGGGCCTCGAAAGCTCTGGAATTAGTAAAAGGAGGCTTATGCATACACCACATACGCAGAGCAAAATCAAAACAAAACACAAATCTGTAGCTAACATCATTTTGTGGTGTGAAGTTTTGTTTCTTTATTAAATTTTTACACCATAGACACCATAGTGTGTCACCTGGCTCCATCTGAGGCAGGAGATGGCAAGCTTGAGGCTGCCCTGAGTGTTGTAGCAAGAACGACTAGAAAAACAATGTTTATTTATGATAATTTATTAACCATAAAATCTCTAATTTTTAATGTTTCTTGATTTGGTTAATGAAATTTTTACACACTTTGGTGGTGCTAGGGATTGAACCCAAATCCTCATTCATGCTAAGCAAGCACTATACTATTGAGCTATATCCCTGGCCCTACTTTAAAATTGTTTTTTTTTAATTTTCAGGCAGTGTTTTACACTAAGTTACACAGGCTGGCCTCTTCATCCTCCCTAAGTAGCTGGAATTGCAGAACTGCACCACCAGACCTTTTACATGTTTCCTTATAAATGCATCTCTTCCGTTCTGCTAAGTAACACTTTTCTCTGGGAACTCCAGGGTTTCGCACGTTCTGCTGAGCCATCTCCCCCACCCTGAGCTCATTATTTAATGTGCCTTCTTGTTATATCTGTTTTCCTGTAAATGATATTTCATCCTTTTAAATGATTGAATAATATTCCACTGTGTTTGTCTACCATATTTCTTCATTCATCATCTGATGGCTGCTTCAGTTGAGTCCATATTTGGCTCTTGTGAATAGTGATGCAGGAAACCCAGGGTGACAGCTTGCTTGTTGCTAATGCTGATTCACATTGCCTCTGGGTATATGTCCAGAGTGGGATATTTGGATCATATGTTGTTATATTTTTAGTTTTTACCATTTTCCATGATGGCTGTACTAACCATGCAGGAGTTCCCTTTCTCCTCCATCGCCAGTGTTTGCATGCTTGCTGTTCTGAGGATGAAGCACTGTTTCACTACAGGTTAATTTGCACTTCCCTGAGGGCTAGTGCTGTGGAGTCTTTCCCTTACACTTGACTGGTTGGTTCTGTGTCATCTTTGATTAAATCTCATTAGATCATATGCCCACTGTTGAAAGTTCAATTGTTCTGTTTTGGAATCAAGTGCATGCTAAGAAAGTACTCAGTCACTGAGCTTCTTCCCCAGCTCTCTGTGTGCAACAGTAAAACATGTAACTACTTCTCCAACTATAGCTTTATTTGTTTTGTTTTAAATTTATTTATTTTTTTGTTTGTAAGCAGAGAGTGATAGAATAGAGACAGAATGGGTGCACCAGGGCCTCCAGCCTCTGGAAGAGAACTCCAGATGCATGCACCACTTTGTGCATCTAGCTCCTGAGGTTCCGCTCCAATCCCCAAGTGCTGGGATTGCAGGCATGCCTCGCCACATCCAACTGTGCTGTGTAGTTTTTGTAACCAGGATTTAAAGCTTGCTAAGCTGCTGACTTCACCGTGTAGTTGTGCACCCCTGTTCTCCCTCATTCCTGTCCAGAGCCTGTGTATGCTAGCAGACACTTATCCTACCTATTGCTGTGCTTCATCCTTAGTTACTCGACGGAGCATTTTAATCCACATAGTGTTTACTGGGAAAGAATTCCAAACTTGGCATTTCATAAAAAACACACACATATACACACAGACATATCCTGAGGTATTAATAATTATGCTTTCTAACCAAGAACACTAATTAGTATATACTATATACATTTACTAATGAGTCAGTCAGAATGGCTTTAAATTTTTATTTGCTTATATGAAATAATCACTCTTCATTTGAATGTTTATTAAGATTTAAAGCCCAGACACTTAAGATCTCAACAATAAACCAGACTTAAAACTCACCGATCATGACTCAGGGAACTGAACGGAAGAGAGGGTGGAAAGAATATAAGAGCCGTGGTGGGGGAGAATATCCAGAGACATTGCCCCCCTCAGCAACAATGCACAAAGGGAGAAGAAAAAAAATTGGCTACCTCTACGCTATGGACAGATCCATATTCACACTGAGGAGGGAACCCAATGGGTAGGGGACAGAGAGGAGGGAAATGGGGGCACCATCACAAGATTTGCTCATACAATGTATATAATTATAATAAAGATAATTTTAAAAATTAAAATGATTTAAGATGGACATGGTGGTATATGCCTCTGACACAAGAACTCAGGAAGCTGTGGCAGGAGGATCAGAAGTTCAAGGCCAGCTGGGTTACAAAATGAGTTGCTGTCTAGAAAAACAAAATTGCATCAATTGGTTATGCTAATTCTATAAACAAATTTAGCATTTTCTGACTTGGTATTTTCAGAAGTCATATGCACATGAATACATTTACAAAAACAGTAGCATTTTACTCTTTCCCAGTTTACATCCTTTTATTTTCTCACATGCAATAGAGGTTCCTGACTGATGACGATACACATATTCTCTTTTTGAATTGCAATGCATTTTGAATATGCATATGAATTGATAATGTATATTTATCACTTTTGTATTTGTTTATTTCAGTGGCCAAGGAAGTTTGCTCCAGCCTTTTATATATTATAGGTTTCTTACTCTTCGATACTCCTCTAGAAGAAATCCGTATTGTCGGTAAGCTGATGATGAATTTAACTCTGTTTTGATTAGTGCATTATTAGAATATGGTATTTAACACATGTAGAAGTTACTTAGCTAATAGTTTAGGATTTAGAAGGCAGTCATGTCTCTATAAATTTACAAATGTTGGCTTTAGAACTAGCTGGGGTTAGTGAGAAATTTGTACAGATGATCCTCAATTTAAGATGGGGTCATATCCTGATAATTCATTGTAGGTTGAAACTTTTCTAAGTTGAAATGCCTTCAGTACACTTGCCTGAGCAAACATCTTAGCTTTGCAGTCCGTACAGCCCACTATCAGTTGTGACTGGGAATCGAATGGCTGACTGTAAGCTGCAGCTCCCTGCTGTTCAGTCACATCATAGTTAAGGGTATTGTGCAACATACTGCTAGACTCAAGATTGAAATTTGAATTATGATTACAACTGAATGCATACTGCTTTTGCATCATCACTTAGTAAAATATTTATGTATCAAGGTGATGGGCATGGTGGACACGCCTTTAATCCCCATTACTTGGGAGGTAGAGGTAGGAGGATCGAGGCTGCCCTGAGACTACATCGTGAATTCCAAATGAGAATGAGTTAGAGCAAGACCCTACCTCAAAAAACAAACACACGTATGTATGTAAGTATGTAGCCATTCTGAGAGTCGGAAACTGTCTATATTTTTTAGAAATGACTAGAGTTACCTCTTCACCTTTTAAAACACTGCTGATGCTTGAGTAGCTGCATAAAGCACAAGTCCCATTGAGCTTTCCTAGTTAAAATAAATAGTTTGGGATAAGGTATTCACAGGTCACTGTACGGTAGTCATCCCCAATCCATACTTTAGTTTCCTGTGGTTTCTGTTACACGTGGTTCAAAATATGAAGTGAAAAATCTGTAAACAAACAGCTCCTAGCTAGGCAGGGCGAGCCCAAATGTGACCTCAATTTCCTGAGATAGCTCCCTGCACTCAGAACTGTGAGTTCCAGGCCAGCCTGGTCCACATAGTGAGACCCTGGCTCAAAAATATAAAGAAACCATCTCTGTGTATATGTGTGTCTGCCTCTTTCTCTTCCAGCTACCAAAGAGGCTGGTGAGGTTAGGAGGATTACATAAACCCAGAAGTTTAGAACCATCCTGGGCATTATAATGAAATCTTGTCTCATTTAAAAAAAAATGTATTTAGTCTCCAATAGGTTCCTAATACTTAATCTGACAGTCTGATTTTTCTTTGGCAAGTGGTTAAATTTTTATTACAGTCTTTTTATATTTTCTAAAATAGAGCTTACTTATTTTAAACTTAGGTTCTCTAATCCTAGACCCCACATATATGGTAGCAAATAAGCCCTAATTTTTGCTTGATTCCATGAGCCTTAGTCTTTTCTTTTTGAGGTAGAACTTCACTGTAGCCCAGATTGACCTAGAAAACACCCTGTAGTCCTAAGCTGGCTTTGGATTCACAGCAGTCCTCCTACCTCTGCCTCTTAGAGCATATCTTTTTTTTTTTTCTTTTTTTTGAAAAATATTTATGATAGAGAGAGGAGAGAGACAGACAGAGACAGAGAGACAGAGAATGGGCGTGCCAGGACCTCCAGCCACTGCAAATGAATGCCAAACACATGCACCCCCTTGTGCATCTGTCTTTACTTGGGTAATGGGGAATTGAACTTGGATCCTTCTGCTTTGCAGGCAAATGTCTTAACCGCTAAGCCATCTCTCCAGCCCTCTTTTTCATTTTTTGTCCATGAATTCATTTTAGATATTCTCTTGTCTGGCCCTGACATGCATATTTATTAGCAGATTTGGTTTTCTATTCTTTGTATTTTCTTCATATACCCTTGAGTCACTTAGTACATCTGGAAATTTAGAATTTATCAGTAGACTGAATATGAAAAGATAACAGTGGGTCAAGATAACACAAATAATGCTGTAATTCTCTCAACTCAAAACACTGGAAAACAAAAGAAAATAGTGTTTTTGTTAAGTGTGGAGACTGTCTATATTGATGGATTGTATCATTTTTATCTGTAATGTAATCTGAAATTAGTAGTAGTAGTCATTTGTAGGTGTCTAGAGTACATTGCCAGCAGCTCTTCTGCCTGATACATCAATACACATTTGCCATATTTCACCCTTCTAACTAAAATTCATACATTTTAAATCTTAGTTCTAGAGTTAAAGTGTTTAAAAGCTATGTGGTGTTGGAGAACACCAAACTGGACAGCATGGGCACACAGCTGCTCTAGAGGAACTCTGACCTGGTCTTGGCCAGCTACAAAGCCACTAATAAAAGAACTAGTCTTGTAACTAAAGACACATCATTGGCCTCATTAGGCCACTTTGGACTAGAATGTTTTTCTCTTCACTAGAGATTTTAGGTTGCTTTCTGGCTTCATTCACTGACTTATTCATAAAATAGTGATTGTATATGATCATGACTGGTTTCTATAGAATTAAGTACCTACTTGTATGAGACTTACTGCCTAGTAAATCAGACTGCCAAGTCAGTATGATATTGGGGTCCCGTGAAAGAAAGGAGACACCTGAGAGTTCACTAAGGCTGTGTGGCTCTAAGCCAAGTCTTTTAAAGAATGAATCTGAGTTCTGGCACAAGAGTGCCTGAAAGTGCTCAGCATATTGTAGTTAGTTTATTTGAAGTATCCAGGGGGCTGGGGAGATAACTCAGCAGTTAAAGTTACTTTCTTGCAAAGTTTTTTGGCAGGTTCAATTTCCCAGCTACCCATGTGAATGCATAGGAATTTGTTTGCAGCGACAAGAGACCCTGGCATGTGAAGAAGTGTGCATGCACATATAAATAATTAAAAAAGAACTATACAGGGAGATAATAAAGATCTCTATTCAGAGAGATAGTAGAGGTCAAGAAAGGGTTTGCATTTTATTTTATATTTTATTTATTCATTTTCAAGCAGAGAGAGAGAGAGAGAGAGAGAGAGAGAGAGAGAATACACCAGGGCCACCATCTTGTAGGTCTGGCTTATGTGGGTACTGGGGAATTGAACCCGGGGCCTTAGGCACTAGAGGCAAGTGCCTTAACCGCTAAGCCATCTCTCCAGCCCTTCATTTGATTTTAAGGTAGGAAAATCCTTTCAAATTTGTAATGAGGAGATAGGAATCCTAAAATAAAGTCAGATTAACAAATAATCCAGACGATAGGTTACAGACTCATTAAGGCTAAGAGTAGTCCAGAGCCTGCACTAATCTAGTGAAAAGGGAATAGATTAGAAACTTTCTGTGATTCTGTGTGGCATTACTGAAGTATTTTGTAGGCAATAAACACAGGTAGAGCCGCAGGAATGCCCGTGTTTACTGTTCAGTGAACACATACAACACAACTCAACCATGGAAGTTGTGACAGGAAATGAATTATATCAAAGTATTGAAAAGTGACAATTACCCAGCTGGTTCAGTAACATTCATTGAGCATGTTCTATGTTGTCTCATTTAAACTCCACTGCAATACTGTGAAGCACATTTTCAGCTAAGAAAAACCCTGAGATAGTATGTTAATTGAGAAATAGTGTGTAGGTTGCCTAGATTGTATTAATTTTTTTACTGTGTTCTTAATTTTCTGTTAAGTAGGAAAATTGTGACTCCAGTATAAGGAAATACAAATCATCCCTAATCAGTCCTTATAGATGACCTTTTTTTTTTTTTTTTTTTTTTTTTTTTTGAGGTAGGACCTCACTGTAGCCCAAGCTGACCTGAAACTTACTCGGTAACCTTAGGCTGGCCTTGAACTCATGGAGTTCCTCCTACCTCAGTGCTGAGATTAAAGGTGTGCACCACCATACCTGGTTTAGATAATCATTTTTAAGATGTTTTTTGTTACTTGAATTTTTCCAATCTACCACCTTCCAAAGACTCATGTTGATTTTGAGGAATTCACTGCTTGTTTTGAGATGAGTCTCGCTGTGTTCTCACTTCTCATGCGGTAGCCTCTTGACGGCTGGGGTTACTAGGTGTGTGTGCTTCCCTTCCCCGCAGCATATTATTCTGGGTTATCTTACTTCTGTAATGCTCATCTTCATCAGCATTTGTGTTTACCTGTGTTTCTAAAAATAGCTTTTATCTTGCAGGAACTTGTTTAATGAACTGAGGATTGTTGTTGAACACCTCATAATGAAGCCCGCTTGCCCACTGTTTGTGAGAAGACTTTGTCTCCAGAGCATTGCCTTTATAAGCAGACTGGCACCAACAGTTGCGTAGTGTAACGTCTGGTTACTATGTGTATATATAAGCATTGTTAGCAGCTGGTACTTCCTAGGGGTCACAAATTCCAGATGTAACTCTGACCTCAATCCATTTCCTGTAATTTCCATTAGTGCATCTCAGTGGAAAACTGTGATATCCCAGCATGTCAGATTGGAGCCTCCGAAGAAGAGCACAGAGCACGTTCTTTGTCCTGGCACCTGGTGGTGGTTACATAACTCAGACCTACCCAGTCATTCTGGTTAATAATTTTGGCAGCAGCTCCCCCCTACAGTTTCATTCACCTTGTTACTGTTTTTGTGACGTTTTGCTAGGGCAGTCTGTTTTGGCTCTACCCTTACAAGGGTAACTCTGTATGCATTTTACAGGCTTCTCAAATTTTATTTCCATAAATACTTCTGTGGCTTTGAATAGTTTTTTTTTTTTTTTTTTTAAACTGATCAACTGTAAATCTGTTACTGAGTTGGTGTTTGGGATCATGTGACAATTTGACAATGGAAAGTAGTAGTAATGACACAGGTTTCCCTTCTGAGACCCATTAAATCACTTTCAAATTGGAAATCCTTTCACAAATGTGGACAGATTATTGTTATAGTTCGTAGAGTTAACCTACTTCGGATTCTTGACTCCAGTTTTCTTGGTTTCTTAGGCTTGAACTTTCCTGACAGTTGCAGCAGTTCAGATGCCTTTTGAAAGGAATGGGATTGAAGATTGAGCCTATGGCTGTGCTCATGTCTGTTCTGAACTAATAATGAAGAATGTCCTGTAGATCTCACATTTATTCATCAAATCCCATTCACAAGGTTAAATGGCAAGGTTTTTAGGGAAGGTAATTGATTCAGAGTGGAGCTGGGAAAATAGTGTGCATATCAGCCTTGTAGTGCACACATGTGCACTGTTATTTGGGTTGTGTAATATGTTAAGTCTTCTTCAGTGAGCTGTCAATTCCTTCATAAAGTTCATTCTGATCCTTACTACTGATGCATGATTGGATATGTTTAAAACATTGCTCAATTTTAGTATAGAGTAATGTAGTGGGTTTTTTTGTAACCAGTTTCCTTCTGTCTGCATGTAATTTTTATTTCTCAAATACATTATTAGTAAATTATCAGTGACATCAGTTTTCTTTTTATTCATATCCATAATCTATAGAAAAGTGTTAGTCTTAAGATTGATTATCAAAACAATTCTACTTGATAGCTTAATTATAACTAGCTACTTTTGTATTTTTGTAATATTTATCCACTAAGTTGGAGAAGCAACCTCATAATATGCAATTGATTTTCTTATGTGTGTGTGGCTAGCCTCTTTATCCCTGTGTGTGTAATCTGATGGTTTTAAAATGAAACTTTCTAGAGCAATAAAGTGACTATAATGTTAAGTAAACATACTGATTTCTAATGATCTTTTAAAATATTGTCTTGAATTATATCAAGAAATTTTGGCAGCTGAAAGCCTTCCCCCCCCCCCCTACAGTTCTTTTTCAATCTTGGAATATTTTAGATTTATAGAAGAGTTAAGTAATAGTGCTGAGAGTTCCTATATAACCTTTACTCAGCTGCTTCTTATGTTGATACCTTTTGTAACTGGCAGAACATTTAGGTAAAGTAAGAAATTAACCTTGGATTAACTGAAGTACAAAATTTACTTGGATGCACTAGTTTTTCCATTTGCTGTGTGTGTATGCATGCTCTGTTTTACTGTGAATGTCTTAAGGTTAAAGTTCCAGAGTTTAAACTCTGCTCTGAGTTTTTTAAAAATACTATTGATCAAAAAGATTTGCCTAGAGGAAATAATACATGTCAGTTTTAACAAAGAGTTTTAACCCTAAAACTAACATAATTTCAAATACTGAGTGAATTAAGACTTTTAATCACATGAAAGGATTATTTTTTATATGCTAAGCTTGAATAGAAATACAGAGTTGTTCCTTGAAGGAAGATTTAATAATAAAAATAAAACTGTTAAACTCATGGAAAGCTAGATTTTAAGATGTTTAGTTTGCATGAAATTATAGTTAAAAATCTCACACTATGAATATATATCAGTGGCTGATTTGGAATCTGAAAGTATAGTGTTTACATAGGTGCCTATCAAAATTAAGAAAATATAGTAGTATACAGAATGAAATTGGGAAATTGAGTCTTATTCCAAAACTGAACTTGTTTTTTTTTTTAATGTTCAAGATATCTAAATCTTTAGGAAGTTGGATAGAACCATTGTTGATTAAAACCCCTTGGACTAGTGGAAGCCTCACAGAATTTCTGTATCCTAGCAAGCATTCTATACTCCTCTTGTGTATTTCATTCCTCATTAATTTGAGCCATATTTTAACATATTCTAAAGAGTAATTTCTCAAGTACAATTTGTATTTAAATTTCCTTGGCATAAAATTCACCAAGGTAGGTACTTAATGAAGAAAGGCAAGAAAGAAAGCTAAGTTGAAAATAAAGCTTGGATTTACGAATATCCCTTACAGAGGGCATCCGTCCAAGCTAATATAAAAGCAGAAGTTATGAAAAACTAAAGGTTTCTATTAAATAAGAATTGTAAAGCTATCAGTAATACTAAAGTAGATCAAGACAGACGATTAAGTGAGGTCTGTGAATGTAGGCCATGAATGTTATCCTAGAAAATAAATGTAATAAGACAGCAGAACTAAGTGCTTCAGATGAGAAAGAGTGAAATTAACTTTGGGGGACTGTAGTAAAGACCACTATTCATTTTGATTATTTTTAATAAATTCACCAAGCTGGATACTCAGAACTGAAAGCCTCCAAGGAGAAAGTAGCCACTTGAAGTAATGGTCTAATCAGTAGGTGCCACTCTCCTTGGGTAGTTCCCATTTTCATAGGCTGTGCCACTGTAGGTGCTGAGGTGACCATAAAATAAAGATTCTGAGTTCCTTTTGAGCAAATACTTAAGTATTTACTCTTGAGCGCTAGGGGTGTGGGTGTGTAGGGACATTAGGGACATTGAACCTGGGACCTCACAGTGTACCACTGAGCTATAGCCCCCAGCTATGAGCACAGCTGTAAACTACTGAAATGTCAATATGAGCTTTCTAGAAAGACAGTAAAACAGGCCACAGTTGCCAAAGATGGGAGGGGCATGTATATTATGGTCCTTTTTCCCCTTGTCATTTTCAGTGTCTGAATCACCTAAGCATGCCAATTATAAAATCATCCTTTAACCTTTTTTCACTGCAGAAGTCTACCAGACTTAAAAACTTTTCATAATTTTCAAACATGTACATATTTTGATCATAATCCCTACCCCTCTGCTAAACCCCTTCTTTCTGAATAGTCCTATTTTGATATCTCCCCTGCCCCCTTCATCCATGCAAACTGTTGATGGGCCCATATTGTATAGATCTGGTGCAAGGAGTGACCGCTGCTGTGGGGTCGTATTAGACCACATTCCACAATACTCCTCCCCGCCCTCTGGCTCCTCTGTGATGTCCCCCAGCCTTAGAAGACATGGTAGAGATGCCTTATGTAGTGGTGAGACTCAACAGCCATGCTTTCCCAGCACTTCCATGAGCTTTGCATCTCCCCAGTGGTCATTGTCCTCTGCAAAAAGAAGCTTCTCTGACCAAAAGTGAGAGCAGCACTAATCTGTTAATGTCCACATATTCAGAGAGCAATGTGATGGGCACAGCATTGTCCGTTTAGCCAAACAGCCATAGAGTAGCTACCCCCTTAAGGCCTGTTTCCCAGCCATGGGCTTTTGACTTGGTTTTCAGTACCAGGCATGAATTCCCTCCTGTGGAGCAGGGCTCCGATCCAGTCAGAGAGCAGTTGGTTTCCCTTATAACATGTTATGCCACCATTGCACCACTGGGCACATCTTGTCTGGCTGCCTGGTTGTGAAGCTTGCAGATTCACCACTGGTTAAGACTATTGATGACTTTTCTCCCCCAGCAGTCTGCATAGTACCTTCCTGCACTATGACAGCTAGCCAGCAGCTCAGTTCTAGGGTGATTTCTCAGAGCCAGCAATAAGGATTTACTACTTAGTTCAGGTGGACAACCAAGAGCCTTGGCAGTAGTGTGTACTTGTGTGTATAGAGTGGACCTCACCACTCACTGGGAGATACCCCATCCCTGGCATTTGGGGTTTTCCTATGGCTTCTGAGAGTCACATTATCCCCACAGGCTCTGTAAGCCCAGTCTCTCTTAATTCATATTATTAAATTAGCTAACAAATGTTTCTCTGGCTTTATCCTAACATCTTTAGTTTTTGCGAGCATCCCCCACCCCTTCCTCTCCATCCCTTCCTTTACCCCTTACCTTTTTCATGTGTAGAAAGATGACATTTAAATTCTGTTCATTTTGTAGTATACTAGATAGAACCAGTTTAGCTTAAGATTTAGACCTTTCATAGTAAAAATGACTGAAACTTTTGGATATTGTATCAAGATTTGAAAATATGGGTTATAAAGATGACTAGTTTTTCATAACCAGTGGAATTCTCTGGGACTAGAATTCAGAGGCAATATGATAGTATAGCTCAACAGATAGTATACCAAAGGGATGCTGCAAAAATTTTAAGAGTTATTCCCAGAGAGCTTTATTTTTAATTATTTGCAAGTAGAGAGAAGAAACAATGAGAATGGGCACACAGGGCTTCTAGCCACTGCAAACAAACTCCAGATGCATATGCCACTTTGTGCATCTGGTTTTACGTGATACTGGGGAATCGAACCTGGGTCATTAGGCTTTGTAGGCAAGTGCCTCAATCACTAAGCCATCTCTCCAAACCCCAGAAAGCTTTTAAGAGTCTTAAATTTTGAGTGGAAAGCTATTCTTCGATTTGTTACCAAGCACAAAAAGGAGCTGGTAAAAGTTTGGGAGCTATTTTAGTAGGTAGGTAATCCATGAAATTTTTGTGCTTTGAGGTGCTCGGGTGAGTTACTCAAAATGAGCCTGTTGCTGGATAAGGGGTTGTCTCTGGTGTTTCCCTTTTGTGCTGTGCACAGTATAACTGACCTGCATTGGGTTCCAGTTGATGTGATAAGACAAAAAGCAGTATTTTCATCTAAACCAGATTCTTTTTCATAGAAAATGATAGGAAAAACATCATGGATGGCTGTCTTTGCAAGAGTCCAATAATCTAGGAGAAACAAGGGCCAAAGAATCATTCCATTGTCTTTTTTCCTAGCCTTCTTGGCTAGGTTTTTTGATATGCTCAGCATTTTGAAATTGAACTTTGTTTTCTTGGCTTATGACCATTTTGTTTCAAACTTTTGCCTGTATAATTTCTAAAACAGAAGAGTTCCTTTTGACATTGCTTTTTGTTTACATGTAAGTTGAGACCAAAAAATATAAGGCAGGCACTATTTGTGATATGTATATATTTGGGACAAATGTAAAAGGGCTGCAAGGATTAGAAACAGTCATAAAAACTACTTGATTTATAAATGCATTGCTTCTGATGCTTGATATAATGGGATATATTGAACTAAAATTTTGTATATACAGTATGTCAGCATTTCTTTCCTTTAATCCATTTTTAATATCTAATATTGTATAGGTTGGGGAGTTATATATACTCTTCAGGCCAATGAGATCTAGACTGTATAAATTTATAAAATAAATTGAAAAATCCATCATTCCCCTATATTCAAGACCAAAGCACACAATGCTAACATGGGGCTCAGAGGGGAGATAGAGTTCTGCGTATTTGAGGAAATGTGATGACATAATCATAGCCTGCTGACACTAAGGAAAAAGGACCTCGTCCGCTCCTTCCTTTATGCAGCTGTGTACTGGTCCCCGCTGAGTTCCAAATTGGATCACTGTAGTAAATTATCCGTGCTGGTACCTGTGAAAGTAAGCCCTGGGATCCATATTTGTTTTGTGTTCTGCTTAAATCAGCAAGAATGATAAATCTGATGGTGTGAAATTGGAAATATCAAGGGCTTTCTTTGGTGATGGAGCAAAGTCATGTCTCCACTTGTAATTTATTGTGACCCCTTTTCACTGTGCGTGATTCGTGTGTCTAATATTTATTTCAATACAAATTAAATTGCTCTTTCTTCATCTATATTGTTATATCTTCCATTTTACTGATGTAAAAATCAAATTGTATAATAAAAATCTCTCAGGATTTAAGCGGGTTTAAAAATGCTATGTTGCACAAATACATTCATAGTTATAATTCAGCTTGCCTTTGAGCCTAACTGCCCGCCTGTTCCAATGAGCTGAGTCTAAACGCTTCTGCTCTCCTCGCCCTATTGCAGATAACAGAAATGCTGTGGCATGGGGGCTGACTGACGTGACACTGGAAAGATGTGTTCTGAGGGGAAGCTGGGAAATTTCATTGGCTATTTCAGCTGTTCACTTGCTTGCATACTGTTTTTGTTTAGTGAAATTGGTTATTTATAGCCTTAAAGTAATTCACAACATCCAGTACATCCAAAGTCATCAGCCAGCAAAAGATAATGGAATGCATTTCCCTTCCAAGTGTCTACATTAGGTAGCTATATCTTCTGTGCCAGTTTAACAGCAGGTACTTTGTAATGTGCTGCTTAAGCAAGTCACATATATTCTTGTCTGTTGGGGAATATAATCTGAAACACATTGGAGAAATCAGCTATACCAAGGCAATTCTGATAGGTGCAAAAATACTGAATTCATTAAGAATGTTGCATATGAGTAGAAACTGTTTGGCACCCAGGAAATGATTTATTAGGGTGTAGTAAGTACAGCTGAGATGAAGCACTGGTTCTCTGGTCTGTATGAGGTTCTCCAGCGCTACACACACTTACAAAGTTGAGGGAACACTGATTTCCTAAAGATTTTACAGGGTAGTGTTTCAGGGATGTACACGCTGATTCATAAAGCACGTTCCTTTAGGAAAGGGAAGGCTTTGGAGCTTCCTCTGTAATTGTGAGCTTTGGGAAGGTAGAACCATCTCAGTCCTTGGTTAAGTGGACACTCCTCCAGTGTTGGCCTGAGATCCTTGAGAGTGATATGTTAATAAGGATCCTATTAAACATTTATCTTAGGCTAGATTTTGTTTGTCTTTTTTTTTTTTTTTTTGCCTTTTTATCTTACACTAGATTTTGAACAGACCAAAAAAAAAAAAAAGAGTAGGGCTGAGATGGCTCAGAAGTTAAAGGCACTTGCTTGCAAATTCTGCCAGCTAAGGTTCAATTCCCCAATACCCATGTAAACCCAGATACACAAAGTGGCACATACACTTCGCAGTGGCAAGGTGCCCTGGTGCACCCATATTCTCATTTTAAATGAGAAGATCCTCCATATTCTTATTCCCCAGACCTCACAGTCCTCTAGCCAACCCTACTGTTCTCATCCCCCTTTACCTTCCCTCTCCTGCTTTCAATAACTTCACATTATTTTGTCTTCTCAATGAAATTTTCACTTTGTACACCAGAGAGAATCCTTTTTTAAGATGAGGATAGAAATTTTAAGTAATATAGGTGTCTTAGGCTTCACAACTTGTACATCTGAAGAAAAGGGAAAATGGTGGTCTATTTAGTAGGTGGCAGGGTTTCTTTTCCTTCTAGTGCTGCCCTCAGACCAAGGTCACTCCCCTCCCTTGGGGAAGTGATAGAAAAGGGGATTTTGCTTTTTCACTTTAATTCACTCTTCCCCCCTTCCCCAAGCAAGGGTTTCATGTAGCCCAGCCTGGCCAATGTAGCTAAATGACCTTAACACTCCTGATCCTTCTGCCCTGCTTCCCAGTACTGGGACCAGATGGTGCAAGTTCTCTCCTTTTTACAGGACACAGAGTAAGTGTTCTTTGAAAATATGAGTGGGATTTGGTTGCCAGTTTTGCAAAAAAAAAAAAAAAAGGAACAATTTTTTTTTCTGCAGATGAAGAGAATGGTAGATTGGCAGGAAGGTAATTTTGGAACTTTTGCCATTAAATAAGGATTTTAGTATGAAAATGATTTACTTGACAGATGTGATGGACATCTGAGTTTTGAGACCAGTCTGGGCTATATAGCAAGTTCCAGGCTAACCTGGGCTATCTAGGAAGACTACCTTTAAAAAAAATCACTGTCCTGGGGCTGTTAAAGGTGCCTGCTTGCAAGCTTTCCAGCCTGAGTTCTGTTCCCCAGCAGCACGGAGAGCTGCAGGCAAAGTGGTGTGAACACCTATGATCCCAATGCATGACAGTGGGAGGGATCAGGCTGTCATTCATAACTATCCCTCATCATCACACAGGTTCCAAACCCTGCCCATTAATAGTGTTAAGCAAGTTGGAACAGAGAACGGTCGCTTCTTGGCTGGTGCTTTAAGAAAGATCTTCAGAATGACCAAGAGGCAGTGTATGTGCACATACATGCATGTGTGTCTCGCATTGCCAGGACTGCTATGATCCTCTTGCCTCAGTCCCTCAACCTCTAAATAGGGGGCACTATAAGTACATGGGACCATCCCCAGTTCTTGGCTTGGAAATTTACTTTGCTTTTAAGAATTACCAGTTGCATATTTTCATTTGACCTAGTAAATAACAGCCCAATTACCTGGAGTGTGGTTTCTATATGGGCTGGTAAATGAATCTTATTTTTATTTTTTAATTTTTGGGGGGTTGAGGTAGGGTCTCGCTCTAGCCCAGGCTAACCTAGAATTCAATATGTAATCTCAGGGTGGTCTTGAACTCATATCGATCCTCTTACCTCTGCCTCCTGAGTGCTGGGATTAGAGGTATGTGCCACCATAAGTGAATGTTTTATACATGGAAGAATAAAGGTGTGAGCCTATTCAGAAAGAGTCATTAATCTCAGAGCAATTCTGCAGCTGAGTCCATGGCAGCCTGCTGCCCAGCTCCAATAGCATATTGAACCCCATGAATCGTCTTGACATCAGTTTGACATTTATTCTGTGACCTTCCTTTTTCCCTTTCTTGCAAGCAGAGACAGGAATTACTTTGAATTATTTGCTACTTGAGTTTAGAATGCACTGTGACCATTACACACTTCAGCTGCTAAAGTAACGTGGCAGATGCTACAGTGCAAGTTAATCATTCTTTTTGTACTTGGACCTCTGATTGCAATTATTAGACAAGTTTCGTAGATTTTTGGCACTTGTATTTTTGGCTTTTTAAAAAGCATTTTCAACTTTGATTTCTTTTGTTTAGTTCTTTCCTCTTGATTGGCTTCTTCCATTTTTCCCAATTCTCTGGGAAGTCTCTTGGTGCCTTGCAGTTAACATCTGTTCAGAAGAATGTGAACTGCTCCAGTGAACTTGTTCCTTCCTGCAACTCAGCCAAGCCACAGCCAGACTTGTTTACACTTCTCAGCCATCACCAAGGCTTCATTCCAAGGACATATTTTCAGCCTGAAACAAACGATGCATTGGCCTATTTTCTCCAAGGTCCATCTCTTCCCAGCCAGAAAACAGGACAGGGGCAGAGTTTTCTTCCCATTCACATTTCTGCCTGGCTGCTTGTGTCCAGAAGTAGGAGGGACCCAGCTAACTTGTTTCTTTTTGAGAACAAAAAAATAAAGAAAAAAAAATGAAGTCTTGGATACTTTTAGAAGTAAAATTTTCAGAAGTGTTTCCAATAAGCTACCCAGAGACAAAAAAAGGAATGTTCAAGATGTTAAGAAAGAGCAAAACAAACCTTAGGAGGGTTAAAATATCTGGAAGATACTGACAGTCCCATTCATTTAAGACACTGAGCTTCCGATCCTCTGTTCCCACCCTGCACACAGCTTTCTCTTCCATGTGCCCGTTTTCATGGTGGATCACGAGGCTCAAGAAGGAAAGCCAGCCGGGCTTGGTGGCGCACGCCTTTAATCCCAGCACTCGGGAGGCAGAAGTAGGAGGATCACCATGAGTTCAAGGCCACCCTGAGATTACATAGTGAATTCCAGGTCAGCCTGGACTAGAGCAAGACCCTACCTCAAAAAAAAAAGAAGGAAAGCCAACAGTAACGTCCAAGTGTCTAACTGCTGTAAGGCTGCTAAGCAAGGGGGTCTCAACAGGCCCCACTGAGAATAGAGTCAACACCAAGCAGGCCACTATGCCTCAGGAGGCCTTGCAAGGTATTTGCCAGCTCTCACTAGCAGGTAGTAGTGAACACTACATTCTCCCCAATAAATGCCTCTTGCCTGGTGCTATGTTCCATAGCAAGAAAGTAGGCCACAATCTCACCAGCACTGCAATAGGATCTGTTGTATAGCAAAACCCTCCTAATTGAAAATGTTCTCTCCTGAAGGAAGGAGGGAGTCAAGAGTTCAGGTCTAGGAGGGCTGAAACACTCCCCAAGGTTACAGGAGCAGTCAACAACTGTTGAGGGCAGACTTTGACCATTGTTGTGTAGCAATTTTCTCTGAATTAAAACATTCCCTCTTGGAGAGGAGGGAGGGGGGATCAAAAAGGCCATTGTGGGGCTGGAGAGATGGTTCAGTGGTTAAGGCACTTGCCTACAAAGTCAAACTACCGGAGTTCAATTCCCCAGTACCCACATAAAGCCAGATGCACAGAGGCACATGCATCTGGAGTTTCTTTACAGTGGCTGGAGGCCCTGGCATGCCCATTCTCTCTCCTCTCTCTGCTTGCAAATAAAATATATTTTTTAAAAGGCCATTGTGTATTTTTGAAAAGCTTCCCAACTTGTGATGGAAATAGAAATTAAAAGCACAACACCATGCCACTTCCCACTCATGACTGTTAGAGAAAAACTGACAAGTGAGGGTGCAGATGTGAGCAAACCCTGGGGAATTGCTAAAGGCTGTATAGCTTTTGATTCAGGGTCCCCCAAACCCCCTTCAAGGTAGGGGCTCACTCTAGCCCAGGCTGGAACTCCATAGCTCCATGCTGGCTTCAAACTCACAGTGATCCTTCCTACCTCAGCCTACCTGTGTTACCACATACATGTTGACAGCCCCAAATTATAAAGTTCCTAAAAGGTACATCAGAATGGGTAAGCTGTGGCAATTTACACAATGGAATCTGATGCCAGTGAGAAGGAGCACACCACCGATGATCCCACCAACTCGATGTTGAGATGAAGCCAGAGTGCACAGTGTACAATGCATATCCTGTAAGGGACCCGAACAGGCAGCTAATCTAAGTGGTGAGAAGCAGAACAGTTCACCCATAGAGTGACTAGAAGAAAGACTTGGGGCAAGCTGGCAATGCTGGGTGCTGGTTTCACAATCTTGATTAGTGAATTCTTACACCTGTGCCCTTAAGAGTTGTCATGGCCAGACATTGTCGCTCACATCGTAAATCCCAGGACCAGGGAAGCTTCAGCAGCAAGAATACCACAAGTCTGAGGCCAGCATGGGCTACGTGGCAAGTTGCAGGCCAGCTAGGGCAACAGAATGAGACGTTGTCTCAAGTAAATAAGTTATAGCCTCAGTGTATATACTTCAACAAAATGTAAAAAATGGGATGGAGAGATGGCTTAGTGGTTAGGTATGCTTCCCACACAAGCAGAGGGCTGAAACCACCAAAGTTGAAATCTCCAGAGCCCACATGACCAGCTGGAGGAGTATCAGGGTATATAGTGAGTTCAGAGTAGATCTTGAGTCTCAGGTCTGCGTGGGCTACAGTGAGACCCTGTCTCCAGGAAAAAAAATAAGTGTGTGTGTGTCATCTCTAAAAATCAGCCAAGTGATAGTCTCCCTGAACGAGTTATTTTGTAGTTCTGCGACTTTAACTTTTAAAAAAATGCACTGCGGTTCAATCTATTTCTACCAGGCAGTTTCAGCTTCATGTAGTTTATTTTCTATCCTGGGAGATAGTTAACAAATACACTTAATTTCAGTAACGGTGAGCGTTTTGAAGCACACGTGGCAACGAGGCAGAGAATGTCCACGTCAATAATCAAAAGCAGGTCATTCAAGTGTAAGACCCGGGTTGGCACGAGGACCACGTTCACCTTGAGATGTCCAGGTTTTTTCCTCCCTGGGTCGAGACTGTGTCAACATGGCCCCAGAGTGTCCCCCGACAACAGTGATCTCCGCCGACTTGATGCGGCGACGGCTCCGCAGCGACCCGGGCCGAGGGACGAGCCCGGGACGCAGACGGCAGGAGGCGGCGCTGCCGGCGGCCTTAGCTTCTCCCGGGCGGGGCGAGCAAGCGGCGACAAGACAGCGGCGCACTCGCAGAAGAGCCCAGGAGGCAGCTTACCGAGGCGCCGCCGAGTCACGCCCACTTCGCGTCACTTCCGCTGCGCCCGCGGAGGGCGTCGACGAAGCGCGCGCGACGACTTCCGGGTCTCCGAGGCCGCCGCCCGCGGCGCAGACGTCTGCAGCGCTGCAGCTCGGTCTATGGAGTCAGTTGGCTCCGGCGGCGGCGCCGAGGCAGGAGCCGGGGTCCGAGCCGGGCTTGCCGCTCCGTCGGGATGTTACCGGGCTTGGCCGCCGCCGTGGCGGCGCACAGGTGCGGCTGGGCGTCGCTGTGCCGGCTCCACCTGCGCGGCCGGGCGGCCGCCCGCGACTCCAGCGACCGCCGGGGTGAGTGACCCGAGCCTCCGCGGACCTCGGGGGTGTTCCGGGCCCGACCGAAGGTGACCCGCCGTGCCACCTACCGTCCACGGAGCCAGGCCCGGGGTCCTCGGAGCTCGGAGCCGGCTTGTTCTCGGATTTCCTTAAGAAAGGGCTGGGCATCACGTAGCGTTACCAAGAAGTGCGAACCGGGGGTCCTCGTGGCATAAGCCAGGTTCTTGGATCGGAAAACAAAAGAACTCTTTGGCTCAATAAAAACAAACAACAACAAAAAAATGTTTTCCTGGAATTGTAGCCCACAATAAAAGATGGTCGGTGAGAAGTTTCATGCCCTGCAGCATAACTTCTCTGGCTGAGTTTTAAGTTCCAAAAGCTCCAGAATAGCATTCTTCTTGAAAGTTTGCCTTTCTTCCTGTTGCTGCAGTTTGACAGGTCATAACTTGACATTGAGGATTCCCCACCTAACCCAATCCCCCCCCCCCATGTTTCTGGGAAATGCAAACGGTGTTTACAGGAATATGTCTCAAACATCCATGTTTGCGATCTCCCACTGGAGGTCAGAAGTTACAGTCAAGTGATGGAAGCTGTAGTAAACTCCCATGCAGTGCAAACAAAGAAGAATGTCTTCGTATCTTTTATTGACAATAAATAGAAAAGTGAGTTCCTAAAATTTTTAAAGAATTTGTAATAGCACTGTTTTTAGGGGCTTTGTAGCTGTTGAATTTTCCCATATTAGCAATACTCCTAATTGTTTTATGAACAGAATGCTTATATCTGTACTTCAAAATTTCCAAATAGTGTGCCTACCATAATTGCTTATAAAACAGTTTTGGCATTTGACACTGAAATTGCATATGGTGGCTGTTAAATTTATTCTAAACTGCCCGCTAAGTGTTGGCAAAAGGAGCTGAATAGTGTAATTTGTAATCCCTATTTTGTGTGGCTGTCATCATGCCAGAAATTATATGCTCTTCGACTCCTCTATGTGTCGGTCTGTGCAGCACAGATAATAATTACCTATCTCACCATCTGGAATGACTGCACAGTTCTTCAGAACTTTGGCTACAAAAATTAAAAAGCATTCTTGCACTTAATTTTTGTCATTGAAAATACTGAAACATTATTTGAAAGGCAATCATAATGATAGTAAAACTTAAAAATCACTTCAAAAACAAGGACTGTGTAAGTTAGGTGCATGCATGCGACAAGAAAAGATGATTTGAAGAGGTTTGGGGAGCATAGGGATTCCAAAACCAGATGATGTTTTTCTTTGAGAAGCAGTGAAGTTTAGTTTTGGCTTCTAAAACGCTCCCCCTTCTAGGAAATTCTTCTGGGGAATATAGAGAGGGCAGCCATTGCTTGTTGGGCATGAGCAGTCAAGCCAAGAAAAACAGTATTCAAGGGCAGTGCTGTTAAAGAATTTTGAGTTGTTTGATAACAATAGTTTAAAAAGTAAAAATAGCAGCTAGGGAGATGGATCAGGGTGTAATGACTGCTGCACAAGCCTGAGGACCTGAGTTTAGATCCCATGCACCCATGTGAGAAGCTGCTATGGTGGCACAAGCGTATGACCCAAGTAACAGGGTGACAGAGGAGGGTGGGGGTGGGAGGGGGGGCTCCTGATTGCCCAGTCTAGCTGACTCTGTGAAGTCCAGGAGAGACCCTATCTGAAAATTTTGGTGGAAAACAAGGAAGACAGACATCAGGCCCTCGACGTTCATGTGCACCCACAGCCACATGCAGAAAAGTGAAAATAAGCAGTTCAACAGACACTTGTAAAGTTGTTGAGCTATTTCCCTTCAAAATCCAGTATGTATTTTACACTTACAGTCGTCACAGTTTGGATTAATCACACTCAGTGTACAATGGCTATTAGATAATGTAGTTATAGTGTAGTTATAGTGTCCCTAATTACAAAGAATTTTCACAAACCAATGCACACTACAGGAGAAAAATGGGCAAAGGAAATGATTAAGGAGTCCATTCCAGTACTCTCAATTAGAAGAGTGCAGGTATGTTCCATTCTTAAGCAGTTTCATGTGTTTAAAAGATTTTAGTGATCACTGCCTATCTATTTTCGTAATGATGATACCCAATGTTGAGGATGTAAGAAAACCTGAACTCTACTGATTAGAAACAGAATTGACATTATTTTGGGTGATAGTTATTTGTATAAAAAGAACTTTTAAAAGTCATGACCTCTGACCTAACAATTACACTTAAAATGATTTATTTCAACCAATCATACATATGTTCAGATGTGTATAGCAAATAATAAGTTGGTAGCTTATTTATAGTTTATTTGGCAACTGAAGCAAGCATATTTTTTTAAACATTTTTATTTATTCATTTTCAAACAGAGAGAGAGAGTGTATGTGTGTGTGTATACCAAGGCCACCACCTTGTGGGTCTGGCTTATGTGGGTCCTGGGGAATTAACCCGCGGCCTTAGGCACTGGAGGCAAGTGCCTTAACCACTGAGCCATCTCTCCAGCCTGCAAGCATATTTTTTAATAAATTATAATTTAGAAAATTAGTGACATGGGAAAATGTTATTAGGTAAGTAGAAAATGCAATGAAATATATACTGTGATATTAATAGCGTTTTTTAGATCTGTAATATAGCATATGCTCTTGGCGTGTGTGTGTGTGTAATATGATACATGGGTGGGGGTGGTACATCTATGTTTATGTGCATGTGTGGCGCCCCTTGCACCCCTGCCCTTGACTGTGATGGCCAGAGTAGAACAGATGTCCCATTCCATCACTCTTGGACCCATTCTTGTGAGCCAGTTTCTTGCCAGTCCTGGAGCTTGTCTTTTTGGTTTTATTTTGCAAGCGCTGGTGATTCTCATATCTCTGTTCTCTTAGTAGACTTGGGTTACAGAGACATGTGGACATTGCCTAACCGTCAATGTAGGTTCTGGGGATGGAACATGAAGTGGTCTCTCTCAGGCCCTTATGCTTGTACAGGAAGTACTCTTGGCCACTGATCTATCTCTTCTGAATATTAAAAATGTTAGTTTCTGGTATTGAGGATGTAGTTCAGTTGATAGTTGTTGCCAAGTATGCATGAAGCTGGTACTGCATCAGATCAAGTTGGTGGCCATGCACAACTGTAATCCCAGCAAACGAGTCAGGAGGATCAGGAATTCAAGTTCATCCTGTTACATAGGGAATTTGAAGCCAGCTTAAGCTACCTGAAATCCTGTCTCAAAAAAATTAAAAAGTTAGTTTCTTTAGGAAATACAGTTTTTTAAAAAGTTCCTTTGGGTAGTACATAAAACGCAGTTATTTTTGTCATGTTATTTATTATACCTGGACCCACTTGACAGAAATTTGAGCTATGAAGATGCTTCTTTAAGTACCAGATATCAAATTAACACATACATGGTTTTGCTTAAAAATCAGCTTCATAAAAGCATAATTTTTAAATAAAAGAGAAACCAAACCTTTATATATTATTCCTCTCTCTATCTGCTAGTATTCATAACTCTAAGTACACTGGTCCCAGTAGGATTTTCTCATCTAAAACCTCTTTAAATAACTGAGCATAGGGCTGTGGAGATGGCTCAGCAGTTAAAAGCACTTGCTTGCAAAGCCCAAAGGCCAGTATTCACTTCCCCTGTACTCACATAAAGCCAGATGCACAAAGTGGCGCATGCATCTGGAATTTGCTTGCTGTGGCAGGAGGCCCTGTGTTCCCATACACACACACATACACACACACATACACACACACACAATGTTCTCTCTCATCTCTCTCAAAATTAAAAATAACTGGAAATATTTACAGTTATAAAGGACCATTTTGATGGGCTGACAAATGATTCTATGTAGATCAAACAAGACAGGCAGTTCCCACCTTTATTGAGCAGAGACTAAAAGAAGAAAGAAACCAGAATAAATGGGCTAGGAAGTAGCCAGGAGGGGCTGTGTCAGCTGGTCTATCTAGCCTGGGGACAGAGTCTAGGAACTGAACCAAGAGGGAGCCTCTGAAGGCTGTGTTCTGAAGCAGAAAGAACCCTGCTGTGGTTGGGGTAAAGTGAAGTGGGATTAAATGAAGTTGAGTCTTAGGCTTCAAGGCAAAGGGGAGTGTCCTGACTGTTGGGTGGAGGAGAAGTTGGAAAGGGTAGAGTGTGGGTTAAGAGATTGATAGGGACTTGCAAGCAAGGTTAGTGATGCAGGAGAGACATGGACTTGGAGTAAATTCTCGAGTGTAACACTGTAAGCCAGAGGATAACCTCAGGTGTCTTTCTCTGTGCGCTGCTTTTGAGACCGGGTCTCTCGTTGACCTGGAGCTCCCTCACTAGGCTGGCCTGGCTGGCCATGGAGCCCCATGATGTGCTGAGATGACAGACACATGCCACCACGCCTAACATTTTACATGGGTATTGGGCCTCCTGTTTGCACGTCATCTCCCCGGCCCCACTTTGATTGTTTTTATGGGTTTTTCCCCTTTTCCTCTTTTTTCTTCCTTTTAAGACAATGGCTTGCTGTTTATGTCAGGTTAGCCTCAGACTTGTCCTTCTGCCTCCACTCCCAAGTTTTTACTTTTTCTAAGCAAATTTCAAAAATAAGCAAGAGTAGAGATGTATTCCAAGACGCAGTGAAGAAACTTGCCAGTGCCTCACATTGTTTTTTTCCCTTGAAGAATGGCCAATTTCATACTGTGCACTCATTAAAACCTCATCAGTCACAGTCCCCTGGGCTGGGCTGTTTAGTCTTAATCACACTTCTTCCTAGATGAGTATTCAGGATTTTCCTGTGGTTTGGGCTAACAGAAAAGATAAGCTGGGGATAGTTAGCTTGTTAGTATTACACATACTCTATCACAAGTTGTAATTATGTGAACAAGAACTAAATGAAGTTTCAAGAAATTTTCCAGCAGATGCATTTTCAGTTTCTGTTGTAAAAATTCTTCACAAGAGACATTATTAATGCAGGATTTTAGGGTTCAGGAGGGCTCTTCCAAACTTCTTATTTTTAACATAGAATTAGTTTTTTTAAAATAAAACACTCAAGAAGGATAAATTATGAATCATTGAGTTTATCTAGGGAGAAATCATAAGCCATGAGGTTCATTTAAGGAAAATTGGATCGAGGAAAAGGCTGGAGCAGAGTCACATGGAAGACAGGCTCCCAGAAGCTCGTGTAAAGTGGTTTAGAGGAAACATTCACTCCTGTGGAAGCCCACATGGAAGGAGGTTGAGAGTGAGTGGTGACAGAGGGAGAGTGCCAAAGGAGAGACCAGGAGATCCAGATGAGAAACGAGTATGAGAGTTGCACCTATGGTTACCCCAAATTTAGAGAAATTACATAGGTAGCAGGCCCAGAGTTTAGAGGAGACACCACGTGGTAGATCTAGAGTGTAAAGGAAATACACATGTAGTAGATTCACCAATTGGAGAAAAATCATACATGTAATCAAAGGGAGAAGTTACCCCAAAGCATACAGCAGATAGAAGGCAAGCAGAAAACTACCCAGGCCAAGAAGCAGGCTGACTGGGTAGGGGAGATCAGCATGTTTATAGTTGATTAAAACTGGATTCTTTCATCACACTCAGGTATATCATCAGATTTAAACCTGATTGGTTTGCAGATTCAAGGGGCTGACCCCAAAGGCTAGCCCATCTAGGGGTAGTATGCTAGACTAGAGGCAGCGGGGGG
>PVHP010000810.1:0-49717 GCA_004024765.1 Zapus hudsonius | reverse complement strand
CCAAGTGCTGGGATTAAAGGTGTGCACCACCACGACCAGTTTATTCATTATTTAAAAAATGGGGTACATACAGGAACAAAGACATTTTGCAGTTTAAAAAAGTCTTAAAGACATTATTATGTTGAAATATTTGTGAATGAAGTTATTTTATGTTGAAGATGAGGTAGAGATGAAATAAGATTGACCATAAATTGAACAAATGTATTGGTAACAAATGTTCTAATTAGGTAGTAATTGAAAAGAGATTTTTGGGCTGGGGAGATGGCTCAGCTGTTAAAGGCACTTTCTTGCAAAGCCTGACAGCCCAGCTCAATTCCCCAGTACCCACATAAAGCCAGACCCACAAAGTTGCACATGTGTTTGTATATCATATGCAGTGTTAGGAGTACGCCCATTCATATTCGTTCTCTCTCTTTCTCTCTCTCATAAATGAAGAGATTTTGAATAGGTTGAAAGGTCAGTGATGGCAGAGACACAGCCACCGAGCTTCCTTCCCCCTTTGGAACTTCTACTCGGGAAACAAAGACCTATCCTTGAATACTTCAAAGCAGAGAAATTCAGGGCATGCTAGAGTGAAGCAGTTGGGAGTTTATTATGTATTTAGACAGAGAATCTTATAGGAAAGGGTTTGCAATGCTTAAATTTTAAGTAAAGCTTCTGAACTTACTTAACTTAAAGACTTCTTTTGTAAGTGAAATTATCAGATGGTTTGTAAGGCACACTGTGTGATGGGTAATCTCTGGTTGTTATCTTGACAGGATTTAGAATTATCATGGAAACAAATCTCCAGAATGTCCGTGAGGGATTTTCTAGATTAAGTTAATTGAGATCGGAGAACCTATCCTAACTGTGGGCAGCATGGGCTGGGGTTCAGGACTAAATAAAAAGGGAATGTGAGCTGAGCTGCAGCACTCATCTCTCTGGGTCATGGCTGCGGGTGTCATGTGACCTGCTCTGCTTCTTGATCCTGCTACTGTGACTTCCTCACCAAGCCAGACTGTGCTCCTGAACTCTGGGCCAAAAAGACATTCCCTGTAGCTTCTCTGATCAGGATATTTTGTCATAGCAAGGATGAAATAACTAATACACTACTTAGATTTAGTGATAAGAAAGAAGTGCCAATACCGTAAAACTCAGGGTTACAAATATTCTAGCCCTAAACAAGCATAGTTCACGTGTTTTAACTTCCTTACTTGAAATGTCTTCAGGACATCTCTTTTGGTAATTTTGGCATTATCAATTACATTGATTGAAGTTTTTGTTGTTCTCAAGAAAAGCAAGGTAGATCAGTAGATCCCATGGTGAGGGTCTTCTTTCTTTTTACATGCCCCTTTAGTTTTCTCTGTCTTCCTATTCTGTCTCAAGAGCACCAGTGACCATTGTGAAGACAATATATTAGGTAGGTTACATGTATTTATTCTGTATGTACGTATGTATGGACACTGGCATGCCATGGCTCACCTGTGGAGATCAGAGGACAACCCTCAAGGTATCTGTTAATCTTCTGTGTTCATTGAGACAGAGGCTCAGTCTAGCTGGCCCCCAAACTTTGGATTTTCCTGTTTCCACCTCCCATTTTGGAGGTGCCTTGTGATCACAGACACATGTGCCACGTTGCTCCTGGCTTTCTGTGGGTGCTGGGGAGCATTGTGCTTGCATCAGCAGGCTTTTGCAAGCACTTCTAACACTGAGCAGTCTTCTCAGCCCAGGTACAGTCTTCTATGTCATGTTTTTATTACTCAGTCTTTAAGAAATCAGCGTAAATGACAAAAACATACCAGACCTTACACAGTTAGTCAAGTAAATTAAAGCATACCTTGACATCAGGAAATTTTCCTGAAATAAATTTCAAGCCTAAAACTTGGATGAATACCCAATTTTGCCTATGTCCCTTATTATCTTCAACAGTCACTATTACTTATATTCCTGAGGAATTCTCTGGGTCACAGGTTTTTCTTTCAGAACACCTTTATCTGCATATTCATAAATGGGCATTTATGAAGTCTCATTATTAAGCTGTTAGAAACTTTTCAGCTTTTTTTTTTTCAATGCTAAGGATTGAATCTAGGACCTTGTGTATGCCAGGCCAACACACTACCACCCTGAGCTGTGTCCTAAGCCCAAATTCAAGTCTTTAATGCCCATACCTCTAGTCTTGGAAAAACTAGATTATCTATAATGATATGATTTGATCTACAGCTTTAGGAAGTGTGAATTTTATCTGGATAGTTCTGAGTTCTTTTACAAAAGGGAGTTCTAAGTACTCATAGTAAAATAAAGAAGTGAAAGAGATCTCTAGGAGAGCAGAGACAAGTTCACTTTTCTGCCACCTCAGTGCAGTTGTGGATTATATTCCCTGTGTCTCAGATAAATAAATCCCACAACAGCCTAGAAAGTGCACTGTAATAAGTCTCCCACTCTTCTCAATTAAAATCTCCATATACTTGGTCATCTCACCAAATGTTGATCTAATTGTCTGATTAAGAATCTCTGACAGGCATGGCCAGGAGAACCTGGCTGAATACTAGGCTATCCATGGTCCCCTGTCACAAGGACTGATCCAGACGACCCATGGAGGAGGTTATCCAGTGGAGGGGAGAGGGGAGGGCAGTGGGGAATTGGGGATAACAACTCATTGTTTGCCCACTAAATGTTGTAACTCATTATGGACAATAAATTAAAAAAAAAAAAGAATCTCTGACAGTGTGAGTGACTAATTAATGTAATTCACTTTTTGATTATGAAGTGAAAGAGGAATAAATTCCAGCGAGTGGAGCGAGGACATGGGACAAACTTGTTGGAAGCCCTCTTGACCCTCCTCTGCCGAGTCCTCTATTCTAAAAATACATGACACCAGCTATTCTTTTCCACATGAACCAGCACAGAAAATAGCACAGTGTCTGTCATGTACTAGACACTGTTGGAATAGCTGGATGTGAATTTTTATTTGATTTCATGTATCTTAAAGTTTCTGTATCAATTTACAAGTTAAGGAAGTGTTGAAAAATCAGATAATAGCCTGATTTTCTTCTTTACACTGCCATGATTCTCATGTTATGAAGAAGATTCTTCGGTGGAGAAGTTGCCATGTTGATGCATATTGGGAGTTGCTTTGAAATTAAAGTAATTTTTTTTTCCTTTCAGAATGGACAAGTGTAATAGCATTTGGAAGCTCTACCTATGTGGTTCCCAAAAGTCACCCACATATTTGTGCATTGAGTCAAGTGAAGTTGTACTCTACAGATGTTCAGAAGGAAGGACAGGGCTCACACACTCTGGGAATTGAGAAGGTGTCGTCATTTGATGAGGCAGGTATGTGTAAACTTTCTTAAAGTTTGTGTAAAATTACTTGCTCCTTGAGTGTTTAATAGAACTTTCTAGACTGATCTTGTGTGTGTGAGAGAGAGCATGCTATTAAACTGTTGCTATATTTCCTTAATTTTTCCATTTCTTTTTTTAATTCACTTTTGATGAGTCCTATTTTTTTAGTAATTTATCCCCTTAAATGAAAATTTCAATTTATTGGCATAAAAGTTCATAATACTCTGTATACTCATAATGCCATATGTAGTTATATGTTTCATTCCCAGTGATGTTTGCTTTATTTTTTTATATTTATTTTTATTTTATTTTTTGGTTTTTCGAGGTAGGGTCTCACTCTGGCCCAGGCTGACCTGGAATTCACTATGTAGTCTCAGGGTGGCCTTGAACTCATGGTGATCCTCCTACCTCTGCCTCCCAAGTGCTGGGGTTAAAGGCGTGCACCACCACGCCTGGCTTGCTTTATTTTTTTATTTTTTATTTTTCTTTATTGTTCATAATGAGTTACTGCTTTATTTTTTAATCTTCCCCAGCTTTGCCTTTCAGTATTTCTCAAGTGCTAGTGTTTTGTTTTGTACTTTGAGATCTTGTATTGTGTGTTGACTTCCTATGTCACTATTTCTGCTTTGTAATTGCAGCCTTCCTGTTTCTGGTGCTTACTGTCATTCTGTCACTAAGTGTCAAGGAAATGCCTGCTTATTAACATTGAGCCTTTTCTGAAGTTAGATTTGTGTTTTTTTTTTTTTTGTTTTGTTTTGTTTTTACGTTTAAGGAGACTTTATTATAGAGTAAGAGAAGGAAAAAGGAGAAAGTGAGAAGAGCTCCTGCCCATGAGAATGCAGGAGCAGGTAAATCCCACTTGGAGACCCAGTTTGGGGGTCATTTACAAGTTCTGAATGGAGGTTGAGCTAGCCAGCCCTAACGCCAAGTGTGTTTTGTTTCTTGAGACAACACAGCCCTGGCTGAGGGGTGGCATTGGGGAGATAGCTCCAGAGTTAAAGGCACTTGTTTGTAGAGTGCTGGCTTGGACTCAGTTCTTCTGCTGCCCACGTGAAGCCAGATGGAAGCAGTAGTGCAGGCCTCTTGCACTCCCTTTGCAATGGCGAGACCATGGTGCACACATACACACACACTCAAGATTTAAAAAACTGAAGGGGGTAAGTGCTAGTCAGAAGCATTCATTCAGGAGTTTAGGCTTTGTTTTGTATCTGTGTGTTTTGCAAGACAGGGACTCACTATGTACACTAGGCTGGCCTATAACTCCTGCCTCAGCTTCTAGAGTGCCAGGATTGTAGCATGTGTCCACAGAAAAACTGTTTATTTTTTGTTTGGTTGGTTTTTTTGGTGGTGCTGTGGTACAAGCAGACTTTGAAGATGATCAGATAGAGCAAAGTGAAATTGGTCACTGTGGTAGTTTGAATGTGTGTCTCCCAAAGACTCAGGTGTTTTATTAAGCCTATAACTTGGGTCTCTAACACGAAGCTGGAGGAGGTGTCACTGGGGGTAGATCCTGGGGTCCAACCTTAGGGTGTGTTTCGGGGCTGATCTGAATTCCAGCTCAGGGGTGTGCAGAGAGTCTGAGCTCTGCCTGGGTCCCTGCTGCTTGCTGCCTGTGCTTACTGCATTTGGTTTCTGAGGGCTGTTCCAGTTGTTTTTCTCTGTTTGGATGCATGTAATTAGCTTCTTCCACCACTGATGGAACTTCACCCTTGATCTATAAGCTTGAAATAAATCCCTTCCTCCCCTAAACTGTGCCTAGTGTGGGTGTTCATCCCAGCAACATGAAGCTGTCTACAGCAGTCACCCTCACCAACAACTGCTAAGCTTTGAGGAATCTGAAGTAGAATACTATGCTTTGGTGTACACTGAGTGGCATGCGCAGAGTACTAGAGCATGCTTGCACACTTGTCTATCACTGGCCCAGGGCATTCTGGCATTAGAAGAAGCCACAGCAGAAAGTAAACCTTACAAAATTTTTCTTGATAGAAACTTTCCAGAAGTTTGTTAAAAATAAAAAAGAATAAATCAATAAAAAAGAATTCCTTTGAAGTAATATAAAACAAATTACCACAGATTCAGACATTTAAAATGTAAACTGACCAGAAATCAAAGTAAATCCTGGGAAATAAAAGCAATACAGAATGTGAAATACTACAAGTTTTTTTTCAGTAAAATTGTAGGTTTATCAATAACAAATTATTTACCTGTATATTAAATAGTCAGGATTCCATATACTCACTTTAAAAGTCCTAAATAATAAAATGTATCTGAAAATCAGCCCTGGAAGATTGCCCATTCTGCAGTAAATAACCTCCCCCTCACAATCATGCAAGCAATCCTCATTCAAATCAGCAGGTCAGGAACTTAATAAAACAAGGCATGGAAGAAGGGTGGTGATGTAATGGGAAGTAGGGTTTAGTGAGGGGAAAGGGGCAAGACAGTAAGTGGGGGATCAAAATGCATTAGATGCATGTATGGAATTGTCAGTATAAGTTAGCTTAATATTCTTATATCAGAAATACATTGTTCACTGGCATTTTTATTTTGACTTCTTTTCAAGATTTGCTTAGGCCAAATTAGACCTTGTTAGCTGCCAGATAGACACCAAGTAATTACTTGATTGAAAGATAATTTGTATACTTAGGGGTTTGTGACTGACTTTTGAATAATTCAGATCACATGATATCAGGAACAGCTCATTAAGAAGCAGAAACTTACTAAGGCATCCTTAAATTTTTAAGAAGCAGTCAGTTTTAAATCTTAGCAAAATTAGTTTCAGTTTTGCTAATGGCAGCAGATGTGTGGCAAACAGCCAGGATTTGAACTTAAAACAAATGTCTGGAGATGTACATGGATAGAATATGTGATTATTCAACTCTAGCAATGCAGTGTGGATTTACTAAGATGGCAGCATGTGAGATAAGTATTCACACACGTATTTGAGCCATTTA
Organism: Zapus hudsonius; assembly: GCA_004024765.1. Classification (NCBI taxonomy): domain Eukaryota; kingdom Metazoa; phylum Chordata; class Mammalia; order Rodentia; family Dipodidae; genus Zapus; species Zapus hudsonius. The sequence goes on along the minus strand of PVHP010000810.1, from coordinate 43,445 downwards.
CTGTGTCGCTTGTGCTTCATGACACTTTATATTTAGTAACATCAGACAGCTTCCATCCTTGAGCAACTGATTTTATATGCTTTGGGTGAATGAGCATTGTGGGAAAAAGTGATATTTCTGAAACTTTTGCTCATAGATTTAAATTCTTCAGACATTAGAGGAGTGTTACAATATTATTATTCTACCTCTCTTCCTTTACTTTTCTCTGCCTGGATCTGTTCCCTAAAGCAAAATTTTAAAAATCAGTAAGTAAATCTGTTCTTTTGTGAAATCCAGGTCTTGTTTTGTAACCCAGGCTGGCTTTAGCCTCACTGTGCAGCTCAGACCAGCCTCCAATTTACTCTCCTCCTGCTTTCGCCTCTTGAGCACTGGGATTATAGGCGTGCACCACAGTGCCCAGCTGCATAGTAGGTTCTTGTGCAAGAGGTTCCTGAAGACAAATATATGGACCTAAAAAAATGGTTCAAAAGTTATGTTTATATTCAAACAGGCTAGATAGTGCCAACTTTGTTTTTAGCCAAGCTAACTATATATATATATATATATATATATATATATATATATATATATATATATATATATATATATAGAGAGAGAGAGAGAGAGAGAGAGAGAGAGAGAGAGAGGAGAGAGAGAAAGAAAGGAAGAAAGGAAGGATGGATGGATGAGAATGGAGGTACAGTTGTCTCCATTCCACATACTGGTCAGCATTTCCTCATTGAAGAGTGTCTCTAGAATTGACTTGAGCAGGTCTTTCATTTTATATTTTAAAGGAATGCATCTAAGTTTTCACCATTATATACAATAAATGTTACAGGTTTGTTTTACACTTTAAAGAAAGTACTTTTAGCATAATTTCCTAAAAGGCTTTGATTGACATTTGCATTTATTGAAATGCTTTTCAACAGTTCCTGAAATGATTCTATAGTTTTCCTCTTTAATCTGTGAATAAGGGGGATAAGTGGCTTTTGTAAATTTTAACTACTCTTGATATTATTGGAATGAATTAAAAAATGCTCTGTGATATCATTTTTGCACATTGCTAGATTAAACTCACTAATATTAAGTTATAGATTTGTATGAAAGCAGCTCTTCAATGTAAACTTGTTCTAATAAACTTTCTGTAGAAAATATAGGCGCAGAACTCAAAGCTCCACTGAAGCAAGATCCTCTCCAAGTAAGAGGTAAATACAAATATAGTTTCTTCTGTTTTTATCATTGTGCTCTATATAAATAAACAAGGTATATGTGCAGGTCTTTACACTTATTCTAAGGATGTACTTCTATTTTGCTTTTATTTTATTTAAATAGATGATAATTATTTTCTATTTATGAGCCAATTTCTTACTAAAGTTTGCTTTGCATTTTGATTATAAATACTTTAAAAGCCTAAAGAAATAAAATTATCATTTTATCACTTTTTATAAAAGTACTGGGATCAAAGAACCAGCACCTTCAGCTGTGCTGTGCTCAAGTTCAGATAGGAATGGGATGTCCTTGTCTGAGTTTTTTCCCAAGAGTATTTGAGAACTGGAAAAATACGTCTCTGTTCTTCTGTCAGGAAGCAGCAGCTTTGTGTGACTTCAGGCTCTGTGGCTTTAGTCAACAAAACTGGGTTAGTTTGTAGCTCTCACATTCACTAGCTGTTGAACCTTGGATAGTTTACCTGACTTCTTTGAGACTTAGCTTTCTTCTCTATAACATGGGAGAAAATGACACTATTTTCTAGGTGACTTTGAAGATTACATATAGCAGATAGTCACAATTTAGAATAACTTAATATTGGACTGGGTGTCATGATGCACACCTATAATTACAGTCCTTTGGAGGCTCAAGCAGAAGAAGGTTCTCAAGTTCATAGCCAAATTGAGCTATGTAGTGAGACTTTGTCTCAAAAAGAAAATAGCCTAAGGATATAGCCAGTGGTAGAGCACTTGCCTAACATGTGGAAGGCCATAGGTTTAATCTCCAGTAGCAAAACTATTCTGAGGGCTGAGTACTAGGATATCCAGGATCCCTTGCCACAAGAACTAATACAGACAGCCCACGGAGGAGGATATACAACTGATCAGGGATGGGGGGGGGGGGGGAATTGGGGATAACAACGCATTGTTTGCCCACTAAGTAATGTAACTCATTATGGACAATAAATATATATTTAAAAAAAAACTATTCTGAAAAGAAAAAGAATACAAGACAGCAGTCATCATCATCATCATCAAAAGATTCTATAATACACCAATGGGAATCATTAGCTGTTTTGAAGGAATATTTTTATTAGAGAACTCTTCTTTTTAAAAAGACATGGACCTTTCCTTTCAGTTGTAGAGGAGGTCATATCTGGATTTTGAGTTGAGGCTTAAGAGCATTGGAGTAAGGCACCTCAGAGACCTGAAACTCATGCAAAAAAAAAAAAAAAAATCTTAACTCTTACATCTTTTTCCAGATAAGGTTTTAGCTAATATATTGAACTTTATTCATGAAAAATTCTCAGTAAGTTATATTTGTTCATTCAATTTTAATACTGATTTTTATATAGAAATATTTTTCACACACTGAGGTAATTTTAGGCTTATTGACACAGGAACTGATAAGCAGAGCACAGACAGTGTAATGGGCAGGTGACCATTTGAAATAGCACGTGGGCTTTTATTGTTTTGATGTTTGCTTGTTAACATTATGTGACCAAAAATCTTACTTGATGTGATTTATTAAAATAGAACAATGTTACATCCTTTGGAATTCTTAAACTGTAATTGATGACAGATTAATTTTGTGTCTGTCTGTGTGTGTGTCTGGCAGTTTTTCCTTTTTGTGAACAGCTTGAATAGTGGAATAGAAGTCAGTATTTTCCTATACTCTGTAAACTTTCTATAATTTTTGATAAAATTATTCCTTAGTTTCCACAGTTTTGCTATACTATGTGAAGTAGCCTTAAACTTTTTTGACTGAAGTACTTGAGAAATGACCAAGAAGATGTAAGAATTTTTATATATAAATGAATCAAAAATTTTTCACAAATAGTACTTATTCTATATTCAGTATTCTTCAATTACTTTGTTTGATGTTTTTGTAAAACACTAGTTTCGCTCCACAATTTTCACTACACAGTCTTTTTTATTAAAACTTCATTTTCAGCCAGACCCTTAAGCAGCTTGTTTTAATGATTTAGACAGAGCAGTTATATTGATACAAGGTGTCCATAAGATGAAAGATTGGCATCTTAGCATGGTATAGATGAATTATAGAGATAAAAGCTAGATGACTTACAACTATGGTTCCATTCTATTTATTTAGAAAAAAATTATCTGACACCATTTCATGGATCAGGAGAAAAGATAAACTTTCCATGGAATTCAACATATATCCATTTTCAAATATAATTTTGAGTGTGCATAATTACATATTTTCCTATGTTTTTGCTTTAGTTAAAGCAGTCCTTAAGAAAAGGGACTATGGATCAAAATATACTAAGAATAATTTCATCACGGGAGTAAGAGCAATAAATGAGTTCTGCCTTAAATCCAGGTATAGTAATTTTTAAAAAATGTAGTGGTGTGTCTATGTAAATAATCTAGCCCTTTATTTCTTTTTTTGAATTAATTTTTAAAGTTAACATAAAGGACATTTCTCATTACTATTGTAAATTTTCCATTGAAAAACCAATGAAGTGTAAAATAACAGTGACGTATTGAGTATATGAACATTTTAGACTTTAAGATAAAGTAAGATAATTAAATAGCATGTGGTTGAAAAACTTTACCACTTGATGTCTTTGAGTAGATTGCTTAATGATTAAGGTGCTTCCTGCAAAACCTAAGGACCTGGGAGACGTGTTTGATTCCCCAACACTCATGTAAAGCCGGATGCACAAAGTGGTGCGTGCTTCTGGAGTTCCCTTGCAGCATCTAGAGGCTCTGGCACACCCATTCTCTCTCTCTGTGTTGCTCTCTGCTTATAAATAAATAAATTAATTAATTAATTTCAAAAAGACATCAGGCCTAAAGCCAGGCATGGTGTCACATGTCTTTAATCCCAGCACTCAGGAGGCAGAGGTAGTAGAATCGCCACCCTGAGACTACATAGTGAATCCCAGGTCCCAGGGCTAGATCAAGACCTCAAGACCCTACCTCGGAAAACCAGAGAGAGAGAGAGAGAGAGAGAGAGAGAGAGAGGGAGGGAAGAGGGGAGGGAGGGGAAGAAAGGGGGGAGGGAGGGGGAGGAGAGGAGAGAGATCCTAGCTGCTGCAAACCAATTCCAGATGTCACTTGAGCATCTGGCTTTACATGGGTACTGGGAAATCAAACATCAAACTCGGGTCATTAGGCTTTGCAGGCAAGTGCCTAATTTATACATTGAACTTTATCACAGATATGGCTGCATAAGAAAAACAGTACACACACACACACACACACATATACACATATAGTATTTGGTCCATCTGCAGCTTAAGGCATTCACTAGAGGTCTTGGAGGAAGGGGTCTGGTGTACATGGCTTAGTTTACTGAGAAGGAAGGTATAGTGCTGTTCACCTATACCTGATAGGCTAGAATTTTGCCTCCCTGCAAGTGTGGCTGGGAAATGTAGTGTTGTCAGGTGCTGGTGTACTCACCAGAGGAAAAGCAAAAAGAGCTTGGTGAACATAGTAGCCTGAGCACCTGAACTTTCCACCAAGCAAAGCCAAACTCCTCAGAACCACCCGATGGTCCCTGCTAGGGATTCCAGCTATCCAGGCATGCTAGCGACTAAGATGTTTCCTGGGATGCGATGTTATCAGCTTGGCATCACACCTCCACAACCAAGACACTCAGTTGATCCACCGTCAAGAGATTCCAGTGGCTTTGCCCTCTCCAGCTGGAACCCCTACAGCTAGTCATCTGGTCTCCATGTCTAGAATCATGTCGTTACACAGATGTCACATAATGGAATTGTGTAGCCTGTACATTTCTGAGATTGGCTTTTTTCACACAGCATACTTTTCTTGAGAGTCATTCTGTTTTTGCAAGTGTAGCTAGTTGCTTCTTATTGCTGTCTGTCTTCCATGGAGCACATCTATCATACAGTGTTTCTCCAATCGCCCGTGGAAGGCCATTGGCTAATTGTTGCTGTGTGTGCTTTTGAATACAATTTTGTATATCCTCTGTGGTAAAATGTATATGCATATCTTCTAGACATTTTTAATTAGGATTTTTGTTTTACTGTTGTGTTTTTTTTAATATTTTATTTATTCATTTTCAAGCAGAGAGAGAGAGAGAGAGAGAGAGAACACGCACCAGAGACACCACCTTGTGGGTCTGGGCTTATGTGGGTCCTGGGGAATTGAACCTGGGGCCTTAGGCACTGGAAGCAAGTACCTTAGCCACTGAGCCATCTCTCCAGCCCTACTGTTGTGTTTTTATATATCAAGGATAATTCTTTTTTTTCACTGCTTCGGGACCTTTTATTTTTATTAAAAAATACTATCATTAAACTTATCTTTGTAAGTTGTTCAGATATATTCTTCTAATATAAGGACCAGTGTTAATCTGTAAACTGTCATTTGTATTTCTCCAGTGATCTAGAACAACTTCGAAAAATCAGACGACGGAGTCCCCATGAAGATACGACCGAATCGTTCACTGTGTACTTGAGATCAGATGTGGAAGCAAAGTAAGAGCATAATTCTCTGAGGAGAAAAGAACATATTTGGTTTGAAACTAATAAAACATTTTAACAGAATCTTTATGATGACATTTTAAAAACAATGTTTTTTTATGTGCAGATTTATCTGTTCTAGAATGTTAAATATGTCATTATAAGAACATATAATAATAAATATTGCCTATGTTTAATTCAGAAAACTATCTTAAATGCTTTTTAATTATCTGAAAAGACCTTATATTTTATTATAAGATTTTCGTATATTTCCATTTACATAATAAAGTAATTAGAATTTTTCATTGGTGGTAACTGTGTGTATGTACTTGCTCAGATCTTTGGAAGTTTGGGGAAGCCCTGAAGCTCTTGCCAGAGAGAAAAAATTACGTAAAGAAGCAGAAATTGAATACAGAGAACGTAAGTATGTTCAGTTTAAAGCTGAATTCATTGGAAAATGACATGTAGTTAAGACCAGTACCTGTAATAACTGCGCGCTCTGGTACTCGCATACTTTATGGTGTGGTTCTCTTGGTTTTGGTAAATACCAGTTTTCACTTTAAGAATTATTTTATTGATAGAACAGTTAAGGTGCTTGCCTGCAGAGACTAATGTCCCGAGTTTGATTCCCCAAAACCCTCATAAAGCCAGAAGCACAAAGTGTCACATGCATCTGGAGTTTGTTTGCAGTGACTAGAGGCCCTGTTGTACCCATTCTCTCTGTGTCTCTTCTATCTCTGCTTGTAAATAAATAAATAAATGTTTAAAAAATTATCTACCATGTTGTAAGAGCCGTGGTGGGGGAGATTATCCAGAGGCATGGCCAGGAGAACCTGGCTGAATACTAGGCTATCCATGGTCCCCTGTCACAAGGACTGATCCAGACAACCCATGGAGGAGGGGGGAGGGGAGGGCAGCAGGGAATTGGCGATAACAACTCATTGTTTGCCCACTAAATGTTGTAACTCATTATGGACAATAAATTTAAAAAAAAAAAAAAAGCAAGGCAAACTTAAAAAAAAAATTATCTACCATGAATAAGAAGCTGTTTTTGATCCTTCAACTATAGATACAAATGTGACTCTCAGGGAACTAAATTTAGTGGTTTAGAGTTTCTCTTTAGAAAACGTAAAGTATGTTTTGCATAATTTCAATTACATAAGTGTATTTTTAAAAAAATCTTTACTTATTTGAGAAAGAGAATAAATATGGGCACACCAGGGCCTCCTGCCACTGCAAACGAGCTCCAGAAGCCTGTACCTCTTTGTGCACCTGGCTTTACATGGGTACTGGGGAATCAAACTTGGGACTGTCAGACTTTGCGAAGAAGTGCCTGTAACTGTTGAACTATCTTTCTACCCCTAAATGTATTTATTAATGGCACAGCGTTATCATACATTCATGATTTTAAAAGAATACAGTTCAGTCCAGTCCCTCAGTGCTGTACACACACAAAAGAATATCACAGTATACAAAGTATTTTCATTTCCTACAATACTATTGTTTTTTTCTGAGAGATAACTGTTGAAAGCTTGGTGTAAAACCTTTCCAAATATTTCCAAATGTGTAAAGATACTTTACATAAATGGGAAGGCACTATTAGGCATATGCTTGTGTAGCTGCTCTTCCAAGATACAATTGGAATCCTGTCAATGGCTCAGCCATTAAAGGTGCTTGCTTACAAAGCCTGACAGCCTGCATTTAAGTGGGGTCTGCATTTGGAGTTTGTTTGTAGTTGCAGGAGGCCCTGGCAGCCCATTCATTCTCTTTCTCTCTCTCTCAAATTGTGTGTGTGTGTGTGTGTGTGTGTGTGTGTGTGTGTGTGTGTGTGTGTGTGTATCTTTTTTAAGGAAAAGAAAAGCTGAGGGCTGGAGGGATGGCTTAGAGGTTAAGGCACTTGCCTGCAAAACGCAGCAACCCAAGTTTGATTCCCCAAAACCCATGTAAAGCCAGATGAACAAGAGGGTAACATGTGTCTGCAGTTTGGACTCTAGTGTGCCCATCCTCTCTCTCTCACTCACTCGCTCTCTCGCTCTCTCTTGCTCTCTCTCTCTCTGTGTCTGTTTCTCTCTGCTTGCAAATAAATAAAAATATTTTTTTAAAAAGGAAAGCTGAATGATACTGTTAGTGGATGTAGCAAGGATTATGGTTTCTAGTCCCTTACTATTATAAGAATATATTTCTGAGCAACCTCATAGTTTTTCTTTCATTTTTTGACTTGGTATTACTATGAATATTTAGGAGTGTTCACAGTGGAATTTCAGGATCTGGTGGAATGAGCATTTTAAAATTCAATAGGTCCTAAAGAATTGTTCTTAAAGCCAGGCGTGGTGGTGCACACCTTTAATCCCAGCCCTCAGAAGGCAGAGGTATGAGGAATGCCGTGAGTTCAAGGCCACCCTGAGACTACATAGTGAATTACAAGTCAGCCTGGACTAGAACAAGACCCTACCTCAAAAAACCAAAAAAAAAAAAAAAAGAATTGTTTTTAACAGGGAGCTTGGAAGCAGTTGATTCCTGCACTGACAGCATGTGTGGCTGTTTCTTCATGCCCTTACCAGTACTGGAGTTCTATTGTGTATTTGATGGGCAACAGATGGAACCTACTTAATTTTGAATTTCTCTGATCACAGTTGAGGTTATCTTCTAATATATTTACTTATCTCTCCTAGTTCTTCTATGATAATTGTTATTGCATCTGTTATTCACTTGCCTAGTAGATTGTGTGTTCTTTTAAATTCATTTAATGAATTTAGATGGATTTTAACACTTATTTTTATATCCTCTAAAGATGTTCTAACATTCTACCTTCAAATTTAGTTTTGTGTTCCACTCTTTTTAGTGAGGAGGTGTCAAGCACATCCATAAATTCAAAAAGAAATACTTACTTCTTAGCTTTATAGTTAGTTATAAGTAAGTACATGGCCGAATCTTGTTTTTTCTCTCACTGACTCTTACCTCACTGGATTATCTTGAAATCAGTACCTGAAATTATTTCACCTGTATATATTTCATTCTAAACCTCTAAAACATCAGGATGTTTGTTATAGGCATTTCATGTGAAGTTGGTGGTTGAACTCTTTTAGAGAAGTTACATACTGCCTACAAGTAATCTGTGTATCCAAATAATTCTCTCAGTTGAAGGTCTGAGATACTCTGTAGCTTTCCTTTTGGCAAAGACAGTGAGTAATCTTTTCTTGCTTATCCTATTTGTTGACATAACTGAAACCATTATTTTTCTTTCCATCCAGGCTAGTCAGGAGTAAAGGTAATATATTTGAGATTCTGGTTGTGTATAGCTGAAGAAATATGTTCAGGACTAGAAGTCTTTAGGTAGCACCAGTTGGTTGAAGAGTTGAGGATGTTTGGAACAGTGTCAGTAGACAATTTAAAAAGCAGATAAGGGGCTGGGGAGATGACTCAGCAGTTAAGGTGCTTGCCTGTGGAGCCTGACAACCCAGATTTGATTCCCCAGTACCCATGTAAAGCCAGATGCATGCGTCTGGAGTTCATTTCCAGCGGCTGGAGGCCTGGTATACCCATTCTCTCTGTCTCTCTTCTATTTCTCTATGCTTGCCAATATATAAATAAAAATGTTTTTAAAAAACGGTTTAAAGCCTATTTGTCAGTGCATACTTTACTTAAAATATACGTCATCAGTTGGTACTTTGCAGAAAACACCTAAATCTTGTTTGTTATTCAACTCGCTTTGTCAACAGTGGGTTTCATTGTCACTATTCTGTGGACTGTTGTTAGAAATAAAAGTTAACTCTTCTGACATGTCCTACTCTACAAGCATTGCAATAGTGTAGAAGATGAACTGCAGTTTTGTGAACTGAGGATGTAGATATTTATGCTACAGTTTTTTTTTAATAAGAAGGTTGCCCCATCAATGACTGTTATCAAACACTGAATGACCTTGAAAATTAGCTTGTGCCACTGACTTAATATTTCTTAATACATTCAGTTTAAAATTATAAGGCAAAGCAGTAACTTCAAATATTTTGAAGCTTATCTTGCAGTCAAGTTTCACAACATAATTCATTATTTGAATCACTGGTTAGTCTAACTTGGGCATGTCCCACATCCTAAAAGTAAATAGAAGAATTAGTAGCAGTACATTTCTGAGACCTTGTCTCAAAACAACAAAAGACAAATTAAGAAAATTATTAATCTGCTTTAAATGACATATTAAAGAGCAAATAACAAAGAAGAATTTTCTAAAATTCTGGAAATGCTTTCAACACAACCAGTAGGCTCATTTAAAATCATTCTGTTGCCTTTAGTCCCAGCACTTAGGAGGCAGAGGTAGGAGGATTGCCATGAGTTCAAGGCCACCCTGAGACTACATAGTGAATTCTAGGTCAGGCTAGGCTAAAGTGAGACCCTGCCTTGAAAAACATCATGCTGTCAAAGTGGGCTTCTGTCATGAATGGCACAGGCAGGGTAACTCGGTAGCTCTGAAAGCTGAATCATCATGAAGAGATTTCAGAAGTGTGAATTTTTGTTAGATAGGCAGCTGGTGAATCACTAGTTAAAAATACATAGCTGAATAAAATCTTATGTGCACAGGTTAGTTAGTAACAGTATTTATTAGTACCTATTTGTGAGCAAAGAAATGTTCCAGTATGAAATATGTAAAACCTCAGTTTATCATTAACACATTCTATCAAGTTTTGGAATGCATTTAAGAAATAGTAGCTTCATTGCTCCCTTCCTTCTTTCCTTTCTTCTCTCTTCCCTCCCTTCTTTTCTTTCATGATGGGGATGGACCCCAAGAATTTGTGCTCTTGCTATCACTGAGTTGTACCCCACAACTTCAAGAACACCAGCTTACTTTGTTTGGGGTATGTGTGTGCGCGCGGTGCAGATGTGGAGGTAGAGGATAACCTCAGGGTGTCCGTCCTCGCCTTCCACCTTGTTTGAGACAGGGTTTCTCTTGTTTGCTGCTGTTTACACCAGGCTAGCTGGCCTGCGAACTTTCATATTCTCCCATTGCTGTAGGCACACTGGGATTCCAGATACCTGTGCTGCTGCTTCCGGCTTGCACATGGGTACTGGTGATCCACACTCCAGTTGTCAGGCTTCCACAACAGCACCTGTAACTACTGGGCCAGCTCCCCAGCCCCATCACTTTGCTTGGTGCTTTTCAAAGACAGACCAGTAATCTGATAAGAGAACATAAGCCTGGAAGTCCCAAGATGCTTTCAACACAACCAGTAGGCTCATTTAAAATCATACAATAATAATACCATACTTAGCCTTTTATGACTGGCCTATTTCACACTTTTATAATAGTTGATTCATGCTGTGACATGTAACAAGATTTTCTTCCTTTTAAGCACTAAATATTTCATTGTCTGTACACGTCACCTCCTTATCCATTCATCTGTTAATGGACATTTGGGTTGCTTCTCTTCTTGACAGTTGTGAATTGTGTAGTGTATGAGCATTTGTTGTGCACATGGCTCTGCCCATAGGTGAGATTGTTGGGTAACAGTATCCCTAGTGTTCATTTTTTAAGGAGCTTTCAGTTGTTTCCTAGAATGGTTGCATTATATGAAATTCACATCCACAGTGCGTAAGTGTTCCAATTTCTCCACATCTTTGTCAGAATGTGATTTTTCTGTTGTTGTGTAATGGATGTGAGATGCTACTTCATTGTGTTCATTTGTATTTCTCTGGTGATTAGTGATGGCAAGTTTATTCATGTGCTTTTGACTTTTTATCATCATTGGTGAAATGTTTATTTAAGTCCTTCACCAAACTTTTAATCAAGTTGCAAATCCATATTTCGTATAACTATAGATTTTTGCTAGCAGATAGTTGAACATAATAAAGTCTTAAAGAGAATAGTGGTATTAATATAAAATGGCTTGTAAGAATATGTATGACCTAAATTTATTTTCTAATTCCTAAGGGCTGTTTAAAAACCAAAAAATATTAAGAGAATATACAGATTTCTTGGGAAACACCAAGGTAAGTAAGACTATCATCTTAATTGTGTGTGTGTCTGTGTTACATGCCCAGGCTCCTCATATTAGTGCATAGTGAAATCCTAGCATGTCTGTGACTTAACCCAAGATTTTCTTGATCACATTGTAGTTTACTGTAAAATCATTTTTCATTTCTCCCTAATTTTCTTAAAATTAAAGTTGGAATGTAAATTTCCTGGGTTTCTTAAACATAGAGGGATATAAAGGAGACTTGACTTCCTTGTTTTAGTAAGATTCCTATCTCTCATGCATAACCTTATTCCGCCTTCCACTCCAGACTTTGAGTAAACCACTTAGGCTCTTGCCCAAGAACCTTGGGTCTTGGAAGGGAAAATTACACCACAGGCTTCGTTATTCTTTCTTATCTAACTGGACAGAATCAGGGACACTCACTATGATTTGACAGTCTTACTAAGCTTCCCCAGTGCATTCATTGTCACACTGTAACGTAGCTATTGCATACCTCTTTCCCAAACTTCCTACACCCTCACTCTTCACTTCTCACCTGGTGATTGCTTCACATGTAATTGAAAGAAAGAAAAGTGGTACAAATGGTTCCTGGCTTAATATAGTTCAGTTTGTCATTTATTGACTTTATGAAGCATGGAAATAATATGCACATTACCTTCTGGTGTTCACTTTTAGTTAGTACAGTTTTCAATAAATTATAGCCAGAACTTCATTATAAAATAGGCTTTGTGTTGGATGATTTTGCCAAACTCTAGACTAATCTTAAGTGTTCTGAATAAATTTAATGCAGGCTAGGCCAAGCTAAGCTTCAATTAGGTTAGATGTTTTAATGCATTTCAGCTTACGGTATTTTAAACCAGTGATGGGCTTATCAGGACCTAATTGTATTGTAAATCATGGATGATTTGTATTTTGATAAAAGTACCTCATTTTTTGTTCATTACCAGATTCACTGATGTATTTGTATACATGTTTAATACTTCAGCTTCCCTTATATAAGAAGTAATTATAGTGGAACAGTGTAGAACATTTGCCTTCAGTGTCCTACCTCTTGCTCCTGAATTTAATTCTTTTGTCCTGCTGAAATGGTCCTTACCAAAGTCATGGACACCTCCAAGATGCCAAGCTATCTTTGCTCAGAGCTGACTTTCCATTCCAACTTAGCTGGGAGGGATCGATGCCCCATCAAAACGTTAATGCTTCCCTGGCATGGTAGCTCACATCTGGAACCCTAACAATGATAGGCAAAGGTAGGAGGATTGCCACAAGTTCAGAGTTGCCTGGATTACAAAGTGAGACTCTTTCTCAAACAAAGAAAATGCCAGGTCAATGCCAAAGACTACCTATCATGCAAGATGGTCTTCTCTCTGTGTAACTAACATCTGAGGTGTTGCTCCTTCTGCACTTGGGGTATTGGGTCGTGATGACAACTGCAACTAAATCCTACTTGAGGGCTGGAGAGCTTGCTCAGTGCTAGCACGAGAGCCTGAAACAGCCTGAGTTTGAATCTCCAGATCCCACACCAAACAGCTGGGCATAGCCACACACACCTGTAATCCTAGTCCTGCAAAGGGGAGCAGAGACTAGAGAATTGCCTGGGCTCATGAAATATTGCAAAGGAAAAGAGCAAGTTCAATATCAGTAAAAGCCTCAAAATGAGAACGGGTGGAAGAGCAGTAGAGCAGGACACCTGACCTTTTGCTCTAACCACTGTAGGTTAATACATCCACGTAGTAGGCAAGTGTATCTGTTGGGTGCCACAAGGGCACATAATGGGCACACACCACATTTACACACATGCATGTACACAAACAAAACAAATCTCGATATGCCCTTCTTTCTTATTTGGATTTCTAGCTCCCCTTTGAGCCTCGTCTGTCTTGCTCCCCAGTGGTCGCATCGCCACAGAGTGGCTCCTGTGCGCAAGGGCAGCCATTACTGCCTCTGGCTATGGAACAACTTGGACCAGTGACACCTGCCTCCTGGGAGGTGACGCCTCACTGGTATACCTGTAATGTGGACAGTTACTCAGCAGATGTTTCTGTGGTAGTTGCTCCTTCTCAAATCTGAGGTCTTTCAAGGATTTAAGCCTCCTCAGTTTTTGAATACTTCAGGTTTTAGAATTTCTTTCTGTTACCCTCCCTGCTTTGTTTTTGGGGCAGTTAGATAAAACTAGTGTTTTATTTCCTTTTAAGAATGCTTTCTTTTTTTTAAATATTTTATTTATTTATTTATTTATTTATTTGAGAGAGAGAGAGAGAGAGAGAGAGGCAGAGGCAGACAGAGAGAGGGAGAGAGAATGGGCACGACAGGGCCTCCAGCCACTGCAAGTGAACTCCAGACACATGCACCCTCTTGTGCGTCTGGCTTTACATGGGCACTGGGGAATCGAACTCAGGTCCTTCTGCATTGCAGGCAAACGCCTTAACGGCTAAGCCATCTCTTCAGCCCAAGAATGCTTTCTTATGGTCGCCATCTTAGTACAGCAGGCAGCCCATCAGTCTCATAACAATGCTTTAGGTGGTGGTTTACTTTCTTGAAAACATAGGGCTAGCCTCTTAGGTAGAATTAAATGCCTTCTTTATATTTTCTTCTTTTGACCCAGACACTTCTTTTTCTGTTATAGTCTTTGTCTCACAGGAACTGCAGTGGTGAGAGATAGGACGTGACAATGTTCTAGGTCTGCTAAGAGCATTCTTTCATCAGAGCAGTAGCTCACCCTCTCATAATCTAATTTCGTACTGTCCTTTTACTATATGTTCCCTTTAATATGTTCTACTTTCTTATGTCTTCCTTAAGATTCTAATCTATCTGTCCAACTGTCCTTTTTATCTTTGTTTCTTAGACAGTGTCTTTTAATTACTTATATTCCTTTTTTCTGTTTTCTTCTCTTTACAAAGAATACAACATATTCTCCGTATAGTAAGACATGTTCTATATTTATTAGTAAACAGTAGGTCTGAGAAATCTAGACTCGGTTTCAGAGTTTATAGCAGGTTGAAGCCACACAGGCAAGGTTTGCTCTGCATAGTTCCTTCTCTTGCTGCAAAGGCAGTTCAGCACAGAACTAGGGCTGCCTGACTTTGCACTATCTTTCAAGGCCTGGACATTGAGCCATAAAGCTAGAAGCTCTGCTTCCTGGCCTGGAAAGCTAGCTTAAACAAATAGACAGACAGACAGACAGACAGACAGTCAAAAAAAGGCACCAGGAAAAAAAACATACAGACCAACAAACCAAAATAAACTGTACCATTTTTATTTCCTAATCCCTTAAAATAGACTCTCACTTCAGCTATTGCAATATCAGACCAAGTTGCATCTATAAATACAAATTCAAACTGCAGTCGTCTGTCCTGCAGTGCCTATCCTTTCATTGAGGAACATTGCTGGTATTCAGGAACTATTGTGTCCAGCCTGCAGGGGCCAAAATTGCCATAAGCCATGGCAATTTACCAAGGAGCAAGTCCTACTTGACATCCCACTACAGCCTCAATTCTCGCTCCAGATCTTTATTTCCACCTGTTTCTCGATGGTCTAAAACCCAGACTATTAGGTCCTAGCACTTTGGAGACAGAGCAGAAGGATGGCAAGTTCAAAGCCACCCTGGACCACATAGCATGACCCTGTCTCAACTGCCCTCTCAAAGGCTTCTAATTAGGATTAACCCAATAAAATTCAGACAGCCCTAGCACTAAGCATGCCCAGTATTCTGTCAGTGTACCATTCTGCTTGTGTCATTATGCATAGTAACCGTGCCAGAGCCAACAGCATGGGGAGGGAATCAGAGTCGAGGGAGAAGTGGTCAAGTGCTTTCTACCAGTAGCAGGTTTCTTGGAGCACCTTGTTTTCTCAGAGCCCAAGATAATCTTCTGCATTTTTCTTCTTATTAATGTCTTCCTCAACCTCCTTTGCTTTATTTTATCCAACCTCCAAATATCAGAGATTCATTATGGGTCCTTTGATATTTTAAATCAATTAGCATGTCACCCAGCATCTTCTCCAAAATCAATTCCTAATGTGAGTGCCTCTTACCTTGTCCCTTAGCCTAAACCACAGCATCTCTTACCTAGAATACCCTTCTAACCATTCTCTCTACTTGTTGCTTTGTCTCCACACCATCAAGGGTCTCTTTTTAAAAATCAGGTCTGGGGCTGGAGAGATGGCTCAGCGGTTAAGGCGTGCGCGCGCTCTCTCTCTCTCTCTCTCTCTCTGTATCTCTCTTTCTCTGTATCTGCTTGAAAATGAATAAATAAAATATAAAAATAAAAATCAGGTCTGCTTAAAATTATCCAAGGTGGGGTTGGAGCTGTAGCTCAGCACCACACAAACCAGGCATGGTGGCACATGCATCTGGGAGAGAGGTAGAAGCAGAAAGATCAGGAGTTCAAGGCCAGAATGGCCTTTTAAAAAATATTAAAATCCAGTGGTTTATTTTTGCCATTAGAAACAGAGTCAAACTTCTTATAGTTTATAAAGTCTTGTGGGATATGGTCCTTGTTCCTCCATCCCCCACACTCCTGGCCTCAAGTCCTGACATTTTTCTTGTTTTCTATGTCTCACCACGCAGCCCTACTTAGTCCTGTGTGTGAACTGTTTCTATTCCAGTCTCTGAGCTTGCTGCACTCTGCCTCAGACATCTCTCTTCTACTTGATCTTTCCATGATTGCTTCTTCATTAGGACTCTTCCCCACTACAAACAACATTGCTGTTTCAGTCTTGTTTTTTCTGTTGTACTCATCACTATCTGATGAGGGGCACTTCTTGCAGACTTCTCTCATTTCACTAGATTATGGATTATGAGACAGTGAAGCTAGGGAGGGTTCCTGTCTCGCTTGCCCTTGGGTCCATCATCTAGACCTGTGTAAACATAGTATGTCCTCTGCAAATGCAGAGAATGCTGGAGGTATAAATCACTGTGTAGATGTTAAGAAAGGCAACAAGTAACTGGATGTGGAACGTAGATTGCCATAGAAAGTGATAGCATTCCAGGAAAGGAAAAAGTATGAGAAGTGAACAAGGAATGGCTAAAGAGCATTCTGAATGTTTCCCTCCATGTTTTGTTCCCTTTGTGTTAGTCAGTTATGGAATTAACAATCTTTGGTTGGGGGCTTGGTTTTGAGAGAAGTTAGAGCAGCAAACATGTGCCTTTGCTGTTCCTTTTTAACAGTTAAGAAGTTGCTAAGAAGTAGAAAACTTTAGAGTACGTGGATTTATTTCAGTTCAAAGCCTTTTAATCACTGTTTAAAATCAGTGTTGTTGCCGCCATCATGGGACTTTCCTGGAAGGAGGCACGACACGGATCACAAGAAAGCACAATAAACAGGACTTTGGAAACCTACATTTTCAGTTTCCATTTTCCCACTTTTAAAGGAGTGAGTTCTGGAGAAAAACAATTTTTAAAGTCAGCTCAGCTGTTCAGAGGCTTTGATGGCAAGAGCCTGCTGCATCCAAGGGAGGCAGTCATGGTGCCTCTCTGGGAGGGTTGGAAATGTTCTTGTTTTTGTCTTGTAGCCTCGCTCCAGAACTGTATCCGTGTTCTTCAAAGGACCAGGAAAAGTGGTGATGGTCGCCATGTGTATGTAAGTACTGGAAAATAAGATTTTCAAAAGTGAAATACCTTCTTTTACATGGATATAATTTTATTTCTTGGTATCAAGGCACAGTATTAAAGGCTTATAGCTTTTACTGTTCTAGGAGGAAGTTGAGTTTGTAGCATTGTAAGTGAAGATATGAATACATATGAACACTTGGGTTATGTGTGGTTTTGATGTGGTTAATATCTAACTTTAGATACTAATCTAAAACTTTACTGTGTTTTCTGGAGTTTGAAAAATTCTTTTAAAAAGTTACATTGGCGAGGCATGGTGGCACATGCCTTTAATCCCATCACTCAGGAGGCAGAGGTAGGAGGATCTCCATGAGTTTGAGGCTGCCCTGAGACTTCATAGTGAATTCCAGATCAGCCTGGGCTAGGGGGTGACCCTACCTCAAAATAAAAAAAAAAAACATTGGCCAATGTCATTTTTAGAATAAGCCAATCTAGGTTATAGCTACTGAAGAATATATTCATGCTGTTACATTTTCCCACTTACATCCAAAGAATATACGTGATTTTAAAAAATATGTATTTGTAGCCAGGTGTGGTGTCGCATGCCTTTAATCCCAGCACTTGGGAGGCAGAGGTGGGAAAATTGCTGTGATTTTGAGGCTACCCTGAGACTACATAGTGAATTTCAGGTCAGCCTGGGCTAGATCGAGACCCTACCTTGAAAAACCAAAAAAAAAAAAAAAAAAGTAAAAAGAAAGAAGGAAGGGAGGGAGAGAAGAAAGGGAAAGAGAGAAAATTGGGAGGAAGGGGAAAAGGGAGAAAAGGTAAAGAAAGTTTATTTGCATGTGAGAGTTCCAGGGGTGTCAGGGTCTCTTGCTGCTGCAAACAAATGCCTATCCAGCTTTATGTGGGTGCCTGGGGAATTGAACCCTGGGCCAGCAGGCTCTCCAAGCAAGCACTTTTAACCACTGAGTCATCTCCCCAGCATCTTGGTGTTTTAAGAGGTTTTTCCCCCACCTCTAGCTTCTTGACTCCTATTTTGTTTACCTTTTATCCATTTTACTAGCTAACCTATTTTAGGTTATAGAAGTGTTAATTTTATAATTCACTAATTCTTTTATTTCTTAAAGCTATCAGGTACTATGGTAGCATATGGAAATATAAATATATAATGCAAGACTCCTGAAGTATTAGAGTGTAGTAGACTAGAGGAAGCATTTACATTTCAGACAAGGGATGCTGCTGTGCTAACTAGGATAGTGGCTGGGATAGGAAGGACTTAGAAGATGTGGTCAAGGATGATGCCGAGGTTTCTGGCTTGGACAACTGGCTAACTATTGTACATTCACTGAGTGGAGCAATGGAAAAACAGGCAGGAAGGAACAGAGAAAATGAGCTTGTTTTTAGTTTAGGTGTCCATAGGTCACCCATAAAGAGATGGACCATTCTTTCTACCCATAAAATAGGAATATAATATAGCTTTCCTTGTTGAAAAAAATGTATGTTTTTTTATATGTACTCTTTATCATAGTACATAATCTAGGTTTATATTTATTGTTAATGTATAATGGTCTGAAGCTCAGGAAGGAGATAGAGTTATGAATTATTAGTCCACAGATGATAATTAAAGCCATAGGAGTAGTTCAGATTATCTTGAGAATAGTGTATTTATTTAGTGTGAAGAAAAAAAGGCCTTCAATACATCATGCTGCCTCCTAATTTGAGTACTTAATGGTACCATAGTCTATATTTTTCACATTTTACCCGAACATTAGTAACTCTTTTAAATTTATTTATTTTTAACAGGATCTCTAGTATAAAGTTGTATAAAGTCAATTAAGCTTTTTAAAACTCAGACCTATGCTAATTATTGTCTTTCTCTCTAGCAATGGTTTAAACTGCTTCTTTAAGTTTCTTGCTTGGATTTATACGGGTTCAGCAAGTATGTTTTCAGAAGCTATACACTCACTGTCTGATACTTGTAACCAGGTAAGGAGAAGTGCTTTTGTGTTAGTAATTTCAAACCAATTTTTATAGGCTTTAGTCAAAAAGTTGATGTAGCCAGGTGTGGTGGCACACACCTTTAATCCCAGCAGTTGGGAGGCAGAAGTAGGAGGATTGCCATGAGTTTGAGGCCACCCTGAGAAAGTTGTTCTGTTCCTAAACTTATTTCTGTAGTAAGTTTGTGGGGAACAAAATGAAATGTTTTACTTTTGAATGTATTAGGCATGAGAAATAATACAGAGATATTTAAAATATGAGAGTTCATTTGTAAGTAATATGCAAATACTATGCTATTTCATATGAGAGATTTGTGTATTCAAAATTGAATTTCAAGAGGTCCTTGAACTGTTGTTTTCCAAAATATTTATGATGAAAAGATATCATGCTTAGAATTACTTCAAAGTATTTATGAAGAAATATATATGAATTAGGTAAAAGCAGATTTGTCATTATTGAAAACTTACTGATTTGTGGAGTTGAGTTGAAATATTTTCTCAATTAAAAATTTTTTTTAATGAAATTCTTTTTTTCAATTCTTTTTTTCTAATTTTATTTGTTTATTTTTAAGCAGAGAAAGAGAGAGAGAGAGAGAGAGAGAGAGAATATACGGGCACACCAGGGCCTCTAGCCACTGAAAATGAACTCCAGATGCATGTGCCACTTTGTGTATCTGGCTTATGTGGGTACTGGGGAATTGAACCTGGGTCCTTGGGCTCTGGAGGCAAGTGCCTTGACCACTGAGCCATCTCTCCAGTCCCTAAATTTTTTTTTGATCCATCTATATCTATCTGTATGTTAGAAAAAATCCCATAAAATAAAAAGATAAGTAAGTTATGCTTATTATTATTATTATTATTATTATTTGTTTCTTCATTTTTATTGTTGAGACAGGGTCTCACTCTAACCTAGATTGACTTGGAACTTACTCTCTAGCCCAAACTGGTCTTGAACTCATGGTGATCCCTCCCACTTGGCCTACCTAGTGCTGAGGGTAAAGGTGTAAACCACAACACCCTGATTGTGGTCACGTTTTTAAGTATTGATACCCCCTTTTGGAATTTGGCACAAACATATTTAAAAAATGACAATATATACAAAAGAAATATGAAAAGCTACAGTGGGGGTGGTGACATAACTCAGTGGTCATAGGTGCTTGCTTGCAAAGCCTGATGGTCCAGGTTCGATTCCCCAGCACCCATGTAAAGCCAGATGCATAAGGTGACACATGCATCTAGGATTTGTTTGCAGCAGAAAGAGGCCTTGGAGTGCCCATTTTCTCTTTCTTTCTCTCTCTCTCTCTCTCTCTCTCTCTCACACACACACACACACACACACACACACACACTCTTTCTCTCTCTCTCTCTCTCTCTCTCATAAATATATTTTTTTAAACTACACAGTGAGGAAGAGTTGGGAAGGTAGTCAATAATGTGCTTGCTTCAAAAGTGTAAGGACCCGAGTTTGATCCCCAATACCCACATAAATGCCAGACATGTTGATATATGCCCATAATCCCAGTGGTGGGACAACAGAGTGGCTGTCCAACCAGCCTAGCCTAATCTGAGCTCCAAGCCAGTGAGGGAACACTGACTCCAAGAAAAATGGATGGCATTCCTGCAGTTACCCTCTTAATTTTTTAAAGTATTGAAAAGCAATACAAAGGTAAATAAAAGCTATAGACCATGTGATATCCTTTGCTTTCAGAGCTCCTGAGTAGATAGTGTGTCATAACATTTTTCAAAGAAACTTTAATGAAACAGATTTTTACCTGGACTCCACTGAACAGATAGATATTACCTTTCCCATATCCCTTTGAAAACTGTTTCCCTTAAGATTTATAAGAATTTCACTTCAGTATATTTTATACCTATTTTTTTTTCTTTGCTTCTTCTTCTTCTTTTTGTTTTTTGTTTGTTTTTTTATTTTTCGAGGTAGGGTCTCACTCTAGGCCAGGCTGACCTGGAATTCACTATGTAGTCTCAGGGTGGCCTCGAACTCATGGCGATCCTCCTACCTCTGCTTCCGGAGTGCTGGGATTAAAGGCGTGCACCACCACACCCAGCTAGTTTCACAACTTTTGTAACAGTTCTTTTTGGGAAATTTTTGTGTTAAACAAAGCACAGTATATCATTTAATATTAATTCACACAAATTTATTGAGCACCTGAGGTTTTTTTCCCATTTTTGCTAACAGGTGAGAGAGAAAAAGGGGGAAAGGGAGGGAGCAGAGGGAGAGACAAAGGGAGAGGGGAGAGAAGTGGTGTGTGCACACCAGGGAGAGAGCAAGAGTGAGGGAGAAAGAGGAGGGAAAGGGGAGAAAAAGAAAGGAGGTGCACCAGGCACCATGGAACAGGAAAGACCGCACCTGAGTTTTTAATGTATTAAGTTATAGGTCACTCCTGCCAAACTTCTCTCCCCATAGTTATAAACATAGTTAATGTGTTTTCTTTCAGTCCTTCTACCTCAGCTTTGTATTATTGATACAGAATGTAAGTTATTTCACACATACTTTCTTTTTTCCCCCACCCCTTCCATGTATACTGATGGTATACTGAGAAGCTTTTGTCAGAACAGAAAACTCCACCTCAACCTCACTCTTTCAAACTGCTCTAGAAGTAACTTAATGGTGGTTTATCCATCATTTGCTTTCCTCTCCCAGCACATGGACTTCTAGGATGCCCGTGTGGTGGTTTGGTTTTGATTTTTTGAGACAGGGTCTCACTCAGCCCAAGATGACATTATACCTGCTGTGTAGCTTAGGCTGGCCTCCAGCTTGCAATCTTTCCCCTCCAGCTTCCCAAGTGCTGGGTGGCATGTCTCCACATCTGCCTACAAGTCTTTCATTGTAATAATTGATGTTTTGAACCACTTTAGGATCATCATTATTTTAAGTACTGGCAACTAGAGTTACCTGGCCACTGAACATGTATATGCTAAATGTTTTTTATTATTACTATTATCCCTATGCACCCTCCAAAATGTCTTCATTATACTCTATTCTCCATGTTGCTAATGGTTTTTCCTTTTTTCTTCTCTATAGGGTTTACTAGCATTGGGCATCAGTAAATCTATTCAAACACCAGATCCTACTCACCCGTAAGGATATTACCTTCATTTTGGTATTGCTTGTCTTGGCTGAGCTGTTGAGATAAAAACCAATTGCAGGAACTGAGAAAATGGGTTAGCATTTAAAAATGCTTGCTCACAAAGCCTGCCGGCCTGGGCAAAAAAATAGCACAATCATCTGTTGTTCATTTGTAGTGTCAAGATGCCTGTGGCGTATGCATGTGCACGTATACATATACACAAAAACAAAAAAAATAAAATTTTTTAAATAAAAAAATACAGAAACTGCAGTTGGTGAAAGATTTGACCATTTCTATAGTATCTAAAATACAGGCTTTATGCCTAGTAAATTCAAGGTTTAATTTGAAAATGGAATTTAAATTACTTTTATGCATTATAACAGCATGGAAACCCACATTTCATAATGAGTGCAGTATATTGTGTTGTTATATTCTGTTTTATTTCATTCCAAACAAGCATATTTAAGTCTGAGAGTCAATAGGCTACCCAGACTAAACTTGTGGTGATGACCTTCATTAAGAGCAAACTTATTTTTACTTACTTTATTTTAATGCTTTTATTAAGACTGAAAAATACTTCTGTTAATATTTTTAAACATTTGATATTTTGTTATTTCTAATAACCACATAAGATGTTTAAATTCTACATGCCTTGTTATTTCACTAATGGAATTTGATTGTTCTTAAGGCAGAGAGTGCACTTGTATCTCTGTGACAGTGCCCATCTCTGCTTTAGTGACACCTTTCCTTACTTGAAAGCAGGATGCTCCTCTCATCATAATGACATATCTTTTTTTAATTAGTTAATCCCAATTTTTATTTGTGAAATATTTGTTAGGAAAATAGCATAATGTTTTTAATTAAGTAAGATTTTCCCCATCACTCCTCTGACAGAAATATTTTATATACATACTTGAATATATACTTCAAAATAAACAATAGTAAAATATTAAAGACACAATTCTTATTAGTAAGAAACTAATAAATCTGCATATTTGATAAAAGAATAAAATAAGAATATAATGTTGGATGACTATTAAGATAAGTACAAAATAATTGGTTTCATATAAATTATCTATTTTATTTAATTTCACAGTATCTCCATAAAAGATTCATTACTTTTCCTTTCTTCTGAGGAAAAGACAGCATCTAGCAGTGATTTTAAATAATGACTCTTGATGACTTAACCAATGTGAACTAGAACAATGTGTGAATTTATATTTCTGTGATACTCAATTTCTTGTTCTCTTATATTATTCCACAGATGTTATTTTTTTAACTTTACTTGTTAATAATTAGTTACAATGTATTCTCCCTGTCCCCAACCTGCTGGGGGCCCTCCTCAGTAGGATGACAGTGTATCTTGAATAACCTGTAACTCTCAATTAGCTAGATAGAGAAATAGTTCTCGTCTGTTAATTATGCATCATTACTATGTTCCACTATCTCTTGAAGAAAAAGATTCCCTGGCCAGTTCTGTACACTAAAAATTTTAAATCAAAGGGCAGAAGTTAAAATTTTCATGTTGTTAAGATCACCTCTTAAGTTATTTTCAGTATGATTTTCTGCAGTAATGGAAATATTTCATATCTTTCTAGTATGTAGCTGTTGAATGTTGAAAATGTAGCTAGTGTTACTGATTTTTGAGCAGTATTTTACTATAAGTAATTTAGATATAAATAGCTACATGAGGCTAGTGACTTAACATTGGACAGTGTTGACTTGTGCAATAAAACTTGTCATAAAAGCCTACAAATGCCATGAAATATTTAAAGTGATGCAATTTAGATATTAATTTCCTTTAACATAAATAATTATAAGTCTTATGTTACTTTGTGAGAAACCTTAGGAAAAAAGTATACTTTGGGGGCTAGGGAAATGTTCCAGTGGCTAAAGTCTCTCGCTTACAAAGCCTGCCCTCCTGAGTTTAGTTCTCCATCACCCATGTAAAGCCACACATACAAAGTGACACAAGCATCTGGTGTATACGTACACACATGCAAATAATTAGATTAAAATCCTTTTTTTTTTTTTTTTTTGGTTTTTCAAGGTAGGGTCTCGCTCTAGTCCAGGCTGACCTGGAATTCACTTTGTAGTCTCAGGGTGGCCTTGAACTCATGGTGATCCTCCTACCTCTGCCTCCCGAGTACTGGGATTAAAGGCGTGCGCCACCATGCCTGGCTTGATTAAAATACTTTTTAAAAGAAAATTTAAAAGTACACTAATAAGTCAGACTTGTAAAATGTTCTCATATCTGTAAACTGGGAATTCTAATGGAATAACTAGATTTGCCCAAAGAGAATTGAGCAATTTCAGTTTTCACTTAAGAGTGTTTGAACTAGTGTTATGTCAGAAGGGTACAGTAGTATTTCAGTTTGGGAGTATATTTTCCAGGAATTATTTTTAATAATGATTCTTTTCTCATATTTTATGTCATATTTTTGAAGTCCCTTAATAATGTTGTATTTGAATGTGAAATGATACACATTAATGGTACATTTTGATCAAAGGTACTTGGAAAAATAGTTGGGATGTTAAAAAACTCAAAACACTAGCCTAAATTCTTAGTTCTAAAAATACTTTATAGTTGCTATGTGCTAAGCTGTTCAGAACCGGTGATAAATTACATGTGCTTAACTGTTCAGTATCAAGCACCAAAATTATAGGTAGCATAAATCATACATTGGCTGCATCACAAGACCCCAATATTCAATTAGAAGCTTCAATATAAGGAAATTTAAATGGTATCCCGTTCATTAAACATCTTAATGTATTTTTAAAAGATTAATTTTACCAACATCCATGAAACATAATTGTAAAGTAGCTCTACTAAATCAAAATAGACTGTATAGAATAGGGATTAGAAAATATCTGGATTAAATGATATTTGCTTTATTTTTATATATTTTAAAAGATCTCACATTTCATGTGTTTTGTATATGTGTATTTTTTACATTAAATTTGAACTTTGTACATACAGTGTATTAATTAAAATTGGACATTCTAATAGTTGAAAACCTTTCTGTTTTCTTTTTATTGACTTATTGATGTTTTGAAAAAGTAAACAATATATTTTTATTTTTCAGGTATGGATTTTCAAATATGCGATATATTGCTTCACTGATTAGTGGCGTCGGTATTTTCATGATGGGTGCAGGACTCTCTTGGTACCATGGCGTCATGGGATTGCTTCATCCTCAGCCAATGGAATCCCTGCTATGGGTGATCCTGTTCTCCACTCTCCCTACCCCTCAATTTTGAAGTAGCAGCAAACACTTTACCTGAGCTATCTTCCCTTCAGCTCAGCCTTTTTTTTTCTTTTAAGTATTATTATTATTTGGGGCCATGGAATAGGACCAAATCAGCCTTATTTTAACATCGTTAGACCATACAGATCACTCACTCTTGTCAGCACTCGGATTCTGTGACTGAATGATAGAGTGTTGACCTCAGTACTCTTGTTTCAGGAAAGCCTAGGGCTACAGAAAGGTACACTGAACATTCTGTAGATGTTTGCAGTGAATTTCATTATAAATTTTTGGAAAATTTGTGTCACTAGGTTAATTCCTTTCATATAGTTGCTTCTTTTGTCATCTTTACTTAATGGAGGAGTGTCCTGGGACTGCAGAAGTACTGATACCAAAACTGTACTTGGCTTCTGCATACAGCTACTCCCTCCCTATCTTTCTGAATTAGGATTCTCTTGTGCTGAAGTCCAAACAAGAGCCAAAGGTTACTTGAGCATGGATGTGGCTCTCACTGCACCCCTGCTTATACCCGGAATTCAGATGTTGGTATTCAGATCTCATTGTCCTAATCTGAGCTTCTAAAAAAACCCTTATTATCTAGCTTGAATTTGGATTTATGTTTCTGTTTCAGGTATTACAAACTGTACATATGAGTAACTGTTCCTGAGTGGGATACTCCATTTATACATTATTTTAATATTTTCTAGGCATATTGTATTCTAGCCGGATCTTTGGTATCTGAAGGAGGTATGTACTGTCACAAAGTGTGTCTTTATTTTCATTTTAATGACGTGCATTCAATGGTCCATTACTTACAGCTTGCTCGGTTCTGTTATTCCTGTAAGAATCTAAGCTTTATCTTTCTTTATGCAGTAAATCTTTATATAATGCACTGTGCTTGTTGCTGTAATGGATGAGGGCAAAGGGGAAAGTGATCTAGTTGTGAATATCTTACAATGCTGAGAGCACTGGAAATAGAAATAAAAACTTATGTGTACACAGTTTTTAAAAATTAGATTTTAGGGCTAGAGAGATGTCTGGCTCAGCTGTTAAGGGCCTTGCCTGCGCTGCACATGCATCTAGGGTTTGCAGTGTCTGGAGGCCTGGTACACACATTCTTTGTTTCTCTTTCTGTCTGTCTGTCTCTCTCTCTCTCTCTCTCTCTCTCTCTGCTTGCAAATAAAAGTCTTTTTAAAAATTAGGGTTTTACTAGTGTTAATCTGAAGAAAGCTATCTCTTTTTGGCAAAAAACATTTCGAATTTTCTGAAATATATGATGATAGCAATATTAGGACAGAGAGCTGCTAATATCTGTATGGTACTGCCAGATTCACTGCTGGGCTCACAGCCCATTTATCCTGAGATGTTGTTGAGTGCCTGGCATTCTTTTCATCTGTTTTTTAAATGAACATAATTTTTAACTAGCAAACCATGATATGTATATATCTCCTTGGGGTCCTTCATCTTTGATAACTCTACCTGCCTCAGAAGGTTGGGAGGATCAGAAGTGATTGTGCTCAGTGAGTGTACGCTAAGCCGTGGCTGCTCAGTAAACAAAGGCTGTGGTCATAGCAATTAGGCATAATGATTATGGTGGAAACATGGAATCTGTTATGATAATTGGAATCTTAGTAATGGCACTTACTATGAAGCCCATGTTGCCAACACTGGCTTTAAAGTGCTGTGCTTACTCATTCATCTTTTGAAGGTTTGCTAATTTCAAGTGATGCTTTTCTTTCAGCAACACTTCTTGTCGCCATAAATGAACTGCGCAGGAGTGCTCAGGCCAAAGGAACGTCATTTTATAAGTATTGTATGTGTTTCAGAGCCTGGTACTTGTTTCCCCTTTTTTATTTGCTTAAAATATCTAGTGCTATTTCCTTATTACCAATAGATGGATATAAAATATCAGTGTTTTCCCTATGTGGTTGTTTAATTGAAAAATAATTTGAGTTTATATATCAATTGTTAATAACATTAGCATTTAATACATTTTTAATCTTAAAATAGTTTGATTTTGAATGGCTGGTTACTGAAATGTTCTTTTCTTATCTCTTCCCCCAATATAAGTAATGGAAAGTCATGATCCTAGTACAAACGTTATACTATTGGAGGACACTGCAGCTGTTTTGGGAGTAATAATAGCGGCCACTTGCATGGGCCTTACTTCTATAACAGGTAATGAATGATTCCTTAAATTACAGGTGACTTGTTTGTACTCCTTAGTTTAACTTTAATATGTGAAGACTTATTTTTCTTTTTGTGTATGTATACATGTGAATGTCAGAGGGCAACCTTCCATGTTGTTTGAGACAGGGTCTCTGGTTAACTGCTGTGTACATTAAGCCAGCTGGCCTGTGAGCTTTTGAGGATTCTGTTTCTGCCTCCCATCTCATCATAGGAGTACTGGGTTCTGGGGATGTAAAGTACTTCCTGCAAGTGCTTTACTCATTAAGTCATCTCTACAGCTGTGTGTGTGTGTGTGTGTGTGTGTGTGTGTGTGTGTGTGTGTTGTACATACATGTGTGTACATGTTTATATATGTGAGTGTATGTGTACAGGTGCATGTGTATGTACGTGTGTGTTGTACATGCATGTGTGTGTACATGTTTGTATATGTGTAAGTGTATGTATGTATACAGGTGCATGTATGTGTTGTATATGCATGTATGTGTACAGGGGTGTGTGTGTGTGTGTGGGTGTGTGTGTGTGTGTGTGTGTGTGTGTGTGTGTGTGTGTGTGTGTGTGTAGGCCAGAGATCGACATTGGTTGTCTTCCTTTCCATATTGTTCTTTGAGACATGATCTTTTTGGCTAGACCACCTAGCCATCTCATGAGTCCTAGGGATCTCTGTCTTCCCAAGACTGGCATTACAGTTGCACACCACCGAGCCCAACAGTTGATACAGGTACTGAGGGTCTGAATGTAGGTCCTTGTGCTTGTACAGTAAGCAGTTTCTCACTGAGCCCTCTCCCCACCCCTGGCTTTTTCTTATATCACTAAGTAACTTTTAAACAAATAGATTATAAAATAGTAATTCAATACTAATTATTTTTATAAGATAATTGGCTAGTACATTTACAGGAAAATAGATGGAACTGACTATGTTTAGCAAAAAAAGCCAGACTCAGGAAAGCACTGTTTCTCTTGTATGTAGAATCTAGGTGTGTGTGTGTGTGTGTGTGTGTGTGTGTGTGTGTGTGTGTGTGTTTAAAGCAGAAATGACCATGAGAGGGGAGGAAGAGATTCTAAGGGAGAGGGGAAATAGAGAATGTGAATTTAAGGAAATTTGTGTGACATGAAAGTGGATTGGAAGATCAGCAGTAGGGCCAGAGGAGACAGAGAAGGTTAGCAAGAGAAGAAGATTTACAAGGGAAAAATATAACAACACATATGTTTGAAAATGCCATAAATAAGTCCATCACTTTTCATGATAATTTCAAAAATAATAAAAATATACAAGTGCTCAACTTTCTCTAAACTAGAAGTTTATTGAGCTCAGGAATTAGTAAAAGCATTAGATTTCTGTAGTACTCAAAGCCTTTGTGGTTATGACTTAAAATTTGCAATCACTTTTAACTTAAAGTTCTTTACCTATAGAAGTATGGATATTTTTTCTCTAGAAATGTCTTTAGTCATTTAGACACTGTGAGGGAGAACTTTCATAAGTTCATTTGTCTCTTCCTATTATTATAATGCCATGGTGATATCTTTGCCTTCCTATTTTCTTAACCCTTTAAGTTTGGTAACTAGTTCAGTCCTTTGATGGCCAGTGCAATACAGGTAAAAGAGAAAACAGAAAACTCATTTCCTAAAACAAAAGAACCATTTAGTATGAATGTTTACTCAGCTTATGAATGGAGGAACTTCTTCCATGCTTTCCATTGTCCTTGCATATTTAAAACAGCTTCAGATGATGAGCTTTCACGGGTCTGCAGTGTTTCTGTAAATAGACAAGATACAGATAGTCTTTCTCATTTTGAATGCAAGTTGTAAGGCTAAAGCATCATTCTGTCCTGCTTACTGTGATCTGAAATTGTCCTGAAAATAATGGTAGTTGTTCCTATGAACTATGGGCTTATTTTTGGACATAAATATTAATAATAACTTAAACTTGTAAATTTGTATTTTTAAAGAGCAGTCTTTGATTTCAAATTCTGTGACTGCAAACCTTATTCTGGATTATGCTTAATAGTAAACCCAATAGCAGAGATACATAAGTACACTCTTTTAGTGTTATATTTTGACTACACGCTAATAAAACTAGTACATAGATTGAGATCTTTAGTAAAATAATTGTATGTTTTATCATGCATTAAAGTAGTTAAATAAGCTGAGTATGGTGACCCATACCTTTAATCCCAGCCTTTGGGAGACTGAGACAGGATTGCTGTGGGTTGAAGGCCAGCCTGGGCTACAGTGTGAGACCCTGTCTCCAAAGAAGCACACACACAAAAAGAAAAGGTTAAAGCAGGGCGTGGTAGCCCTCGCCTTTAATCCCAGCACTCGGGAGGCAGAGATAGGAGGGTCACCATGAGTTCAAGGCCACTCTGAGACTACATAGTGAATTCCAGGTCAGCCTGGTCTAGAGTGAGACCCTACCCTGAAAGAAAAAAAAAAAGAAAAGGTTAAATTTAATATTGATTACAAAGATGGTATTATTATATCTAATTATATGTATGATCATGTTAGTATATATGTTATTTCTAATCTGAAAATGCTCTGAACCTTTTAAATGACTAGATATAAGAAAGAGCCAGGTAAGCCAGGTGTGGTGGCACACACCTTTAACAACACTTGGGAGGTTAAGGTAGGATCACTGTGTGTGAGTTCGAGGCCAGCCTGAGACTAGACTACATAGTGAATTCCAGGTCAGTCTGGGCTAGAGTGAAACCCTACCTTGAAAAACCGAAAATGAAAAAAAGAAAGAAAAGAGATTAGATTGCAAATATTTCACATAGCACTCAAGTAAATATGAAGCAAGTGAGCCCATCTCCACTATTAGAGTCATTAAAGGAATTAAGTAAGAGTGGACCTCAAGTTTCTTGATTGTCAGTCCTGATAGTTTGCTCTCTTCCTCATTGAATAAGAGGAAATGTTAACTCCCTGATTTCTTTTGTGCTTTCCTTAGGCAATCCGCTGTATGACAGTTTAGGTTCTTTGGGCGTGGGCACCTTATTAGGTGTGGTCTCAGCCTTTCTCATCTACACTAACACAGAAGCACTGTTGGGACGATCCATCCAACCCGAGCAAGTGCAGCGGCTGACTGAACTCCTGGAGAACGACCCCTCAGTAAGGTCAGCCTTACCTTACCTTACCTTACCTTACCTTACCTTACCTCACCTCACCTCACCTCACCTCACCTCACCTCACCTCACCTCTCACCATACACCTCACCTCACCTCTGGTAGCTTACAAAAACAGTGAAAAACAAAATCATGCTTTTAAATACTTCTGAGGAAGTTTTGGGTTTTTAATCTTCATCTTTCCAATTTTTTTTATCTTCAATGGCAGCAAGTCCATTTAGGAAATCCCTTTTAAGTTCCCCTTTCCATCCTGTATATCTTCTAGATTGAGGCATAATCAGGTGACAATGAGAACATAAATTGAGTATACTTGCCCTCCTAATTTCTAAAGAAATAGGTATATTTAGTTCCTAGTTCTGGGAGGCAGAGAAGTTCACGTCTGGAAGAGTCTCCTGCTTCCCCACAGGACAGAAAGTGGGAGAGCACACAGGCAATATACAGCGTAGGGGCAGTAAGCTTGCTTCCTAACACTTGGCTTTGTAACTAAGGAAGTCCTGAAAGAGCAGTGCTTTCTCACTTGCTCACTCACCAAATATGGTGCTAGTCTAGGCCCACCTCCCAATACCACTCTAGTAAGGAATTAAACCTCAGTTTGGGATTTAGTGGAGGTGTTAGGAGTTGAAACCTTTGAAGTTTTTAAAGGTGTCTTATATATCCAAATTAGGAAAACCTATATGTTTAAGCTTGCAAAGTAATTAGTTGAATCAAAATTAGAAGTTGAAGGTTAGAGAGATAGCTCAGCATTTAAGGCACTTGTCCGCAGAGCCTGATGACCAAAGTTCCGT
The DNA here is from genome assembly GCA_004024765.1 of Zapus hudsonius. NCBI lineage: Eukaryota > Metazoa > Chordata > Mammalia > Rodentia > Dipodidae > Zapus > Zapus hudsonius. The sequence continues at coordinate 11,868 of PVHP010000810.1, read as the reverse complement.
TTCCCAGTACTCACATAAAGCTGGAGTCCGTTTGCAGTGATTAGAGGCCCTGGCATGTTATTCTCTCTGTCTCTCTTCTCTCTATCTCTCTCTGCTTGTAAATAATTAAAAATAGAAGTTGAATATTCTTGAAATATTTTTTAAAATTAGAAGTTGAATATTCTTGAAATTAGTATTAGATTTAGTGACTTATTATGAAACAAACTATATTAATGTCCTGTCTCCATAGTATTGGTTTCACAGAATGAGTTGGGAAATCTAACCTACTTTCCTGTTTTAGGAAGAGTTTGTGAAGAATTTGTAGTAATTTCCTTTGTAAGCAAATCACTTTTTTATTTTTATTTTTGGCTATGCCTGGCTTTAAGTGGATACTGGGAAATTAATCTCAGATCAGTAGGATTTGCAAGCAAGTGCCTTTATCCACTGAGCTATCTCCCCAGCCCTTAATTTTCTTTTTAAATGTTTAGTAGAATTTAGTCGTGATGCCAGGGTCTCACTCTAGCCTAGGCTGACCTAGATCTCACTCTATATTTTCAGGCTGCCCTTGAACTCATAGCAATCCTCCCAAGCACTAGGATTAAAGGTGTGCACCACCATGCCTGGCTTCCAGTTCTTTTTAGCATTTATTTATGTATTTATTTAAGAGAGAGAGAGAAAATGGATGTGCTAGGAGCTTGATGCTACAAACTCCTGACACATGTGTCACTTTTTGCATCTGGCTTACATAGGTGGCTGGGGAATTGAACCAGGTAGACAGGCTTTGCAAGCAAGTGAGCTATCTCCCCAGCCCTATGAATAGTTTTTAAATTACTAGTTCTATGCTTTGTTTCAGAGTGTGTGTGTGTGTGTGTGTGTGTGTGTGTGTGTGTGTGTGTGGTACTATAGCTCAAACCCTGAACATCGCACATGCTAAACATGTAATCTAGATGGTCTGTTTATTATTGAGTTGAGCCAATTTTTTTAGTTGGTATTTTTCTAGAAACGTCCATTACTACTTCATTATCTAATTTTTTGGTGTATGATTCATGGTATTAACTTCCTTTGAAAGCCTTTTTTGTTTAAGAGTTTGTAGTAATAGGTGTATAAATTACCATAAAACGTAAAATTTAGACCTTTATGTGTCATTATGCATAAAAAATAAAATAGATGTCAACCTTTGAAAACAGTAGGTGACACTTAATGGTGAATATTCTGAAGCCATCTTTGTCCATGTTCATCACTGGGGGTGAAAAGCACAAATTCTGTGCCATCAGAATATATATGTGTGTGTGCATGTAGCTTAGTATCCATTATTGTTATTTGCAGGGCAATTCATGATGTTAAAGCCACAGATCTGGGACTAGGTAAAGTAAGATTTAAGGCAGAAGTTGATTTTGATGGACGAGTTGTTACACGGTCATATTTGGAAAAGCAAGATTTTGACAAAATGCTACAGGTATGTTTATATATTCATCATTTTCTTTTGTAGCCAGTGGTTAGAGAAATTACATTTAGCATAAATAAGACTTTTTTTATTTATGATTTTGAAGTCACTTCAGCTGTAAAATTCTTAGGTTCCAGAATCTGACAGAGACCTTTTATATTCAGATATTAGAGCACCCTTCTCATTAAGTTGTTGATGTTTATTATATTTCTGTCATTTACCCTTGCCAGCTCCAGGAGGTGAAGAGGTGACATTTTGTGTTCTGACACTCAACATCACACAGACCAGGTAGCATGTGTTCTAACACAACATCATCACATTAGGATACAGAGGAGATTGATTCTTCTAACATTTTTAGAGCCACGTATATGGTGTCAGACATGAATTTTGTTTTTCACTCCAGAATCTGTGCTTTTTTAAGAATACAACACACCTCTTTTTAACAGTTTTACTTTCTGTGGTTTTAATGGCATGAGGTCAGACTCACTCAAAAAGAGTAAGTGAGAAATTCCAGAAATAAACAGAAGCTTTAAATCACCTTTTCAAGCAGTGTGTGGAAATCTTGTGCTGTCTCCTAGGTCGTGAATGTGGCTCTGCCCAGTTTATCAAGCTGTTGCTGCCCACCCTAGTGGTTAAGGGCTTACTGCAGCATATTGTGACAGTCCTACTTTATTCTTAATTTCTTACTGGGTTTAATTTATGAATTAAACTTGACCATAGATGTAGTTGTAAAAGCATGGAATTCGATAGAATTCTCTGCTAGTTGAGAGGCTCTCGGGTTCTTGAAGCGTGTCCCATATCCTCTCAGATACAAGGATCACGTCGTAACCAGCATAGTTAGTCCCACTTGGTTCTGTCAAATGTTAGTATTTTGCTTCGTGAGTTGATTATCCCTTATATGAAATGATAAGGACCAGAAATCTTTTAGAAGGTTATTTCTGTTTTTAAATATTTGCATAGATTGATGGATTGAGCATCATTTGTTTTGCTTTTTTTGAGACAAGGTCTCACTCTAGCTCAGCCTGGGTTTGAACTAATGGCAGTCCTCCTCCCAGCCTACCAATGGCTGGGCTCACAGGACTGAGGTACCGCACCCAGCAGGTTGAGCGTCTTCAGTCCAGAACTCTCAAATGCCTTTTTCAGTGTCAAGTCAGTGCTCAACAACTTGTGGATTTCAGAACATTCAGGATTTTCAGATTAAGAGGGTCCAACATACACTGTGTTCGCTTCAAATCTTAGAAGAAATAAATCGTTATAAAATAGTTCAAGCCTCATTTTTTCTTTCCAAATCCCATTTTCCCTCTATCCCCAGAGTTCAGTATTACACTGAATATGATGCTTGTCATTTCCATTCAGATTTTGTTTTAGAATTCAGCATACTATATAAGGTTTTGAATGCTAAAAATATAATGTAAGTGTATAAATGGTTGTATATTATGTGCAGTTCTGTATAGGTCACAAAACAGCATATTTCTGAGATTTCTTTTTAATTCACGTAGTTCTGGATAATTTACCATTACTGTTATGTAATATTCCATCCTGTGAATATGTTACAATTTATGTATCCTGTCCCTGGTTGAACTATTTATATTGTCCTCAGTGTTCAAATCTTACAAACTATGCTAACAAGCTGTACACCTGCAATCCCAACACTTGGGAGGCTGACGCAGGAGGGTCATGAATTAGAGGCCAGCCTAGGCTACATAGACACTGTCTCAGAGAGGTAGGGAGCCAGGAAAGAAGGAAAAGGTGTGCCATGACAGCATTCACACATGCTTCCTGGATCACATGTGTAAAGTATCTTTAGGGTAGTTAGATTTAAGGCCATTGAGGATGTATACATTTTTATTTTCAACTTCCATAGATATTGCCAAGATATTTTCTTATGTATATCAATTTAACTTGTATCAGCAGTGTGTCAAAGTTTCTATTGCAGCTGGGTGTGGTGACACGCACCTTTACTCCCAGCACTTGGGAAGCAGAAGTAGGAAGATATCTGTGAGTTTGAGGCCACCCTGAGACTGAGTTTCAGGTCAGCCTGGGCTAGACTGAAACCCTACCTCAAAAAATGAATAACAAAAAAGTTTCTATTGCTTCACATTATTTAATGGAGTACATTTCCAGAGTCTTGAAAAATTTTCCACTATGATAGTTGTGAAGTTGTTCTACATTGTACCTTTTTGTTTTTAGTTGATGTTTTCTGATTGATTTATAAGCATTTTATTTTTAGTATATTGGACACTAATCTGTTTTTAGTTGTACATTACCAAATTCTTTAGTTGGCTTTTGTACAGATTTAAAGATAGTTTTAATTTTTAAAAATTTTTTTTGAAGTAGGGTCTCACTCTAGCCCAGGCTAGTGTCTTGAACTCACAGTGATCCTCCTACCTCTGCCTCTCAAGTGCTGGGATTAAAGGTGTGCTCCACCAGGCCCAGCTAGCTTTTAATTTTTCAAATATTTATTTATCTGTTTGTGAATGAGAATTGGCATGTCAGAGCCTAGTGCCGCTGAAAATGAACTCCAAACACATGTGCCACTTTGTGCATCTGGCTGGATGTAGGTACTAGGGAATCAAACCCAGCCAGTCAGGCTTTTGTAAGCAAGCGCCTTTAATTGCTGAGCCATCTGTCTAGCCTGATAAATTTTGTACCCCTTCCTTATGTTTTTATCTGTGTGAGAAATCTTCATTTATCTCATCACAAAAATACTTTCTTATTTCCTCAAAAAGTTTTGTGTCATCTTTACTCTTAGGTCTTTGTTGTTGGTGGGTTTTTCTTTTTGTTTGTTTGTTTTTGTTTTTTGAGGTAGGGTCTTGCTCTAGCCCAGGCTGATCTGGAATTCACTATGTAGTCACAGGGTGACCTCAGACTCACGGTGATCCTCCTACCTCTGCCTACTGAGTGCTGGGCACCACCATGCCAGGTTTCCTCTTTAGGTCTTTAACTACTTGGAATACAGACTGTGGTAGAGATGTCATTTTCTTCCATAGGAAACCCTGATCTTAGCAGTGTTTCATGAATATTCTTTTCCACTAACTTCATAGTGCCCCTCTTGTAGCATTGTACTCCATTTTCATGTCCTGAACTTTTTGGAAACAGATGCTCCATTGCCTATGGCCTAGTTTTTATTTTTCATTAAGCATTACAGTGTACAAATTTTATAAAGGAATTATGAGTATACCATTGTGATTTTTTAAAAATTACTTTGTTTTCCTGCTTTTGTTTTCTTTGTAGGAAATTCAAGAAGTGAAAACTCCTGAAGAACTAGAAACATTTATGCTTAAACATGGAGAAAATATTATTGATACTTTAGGAGCAGAAGTAGATAGACTTGAGAAGGAGCTAAAAGTAAGATATATTTGTAAAAAATAATATACTTAGAATGGCAACTAATTCATTATTATTAAAGAGGAAACTTTGTATGAACACATGATGTGTTGGTAGGTACCACCATTTTCTTCCTCCCTGGCCCCATTCCTCAGTGGAATTCTGGTATTCACCATGGGGTTGTAGGTGTGAGTTGTGAGAGTGGCACCCAGTCAGTGTGGGGGGGTGGGCACTGCCTCTGGATATTCCCTTCCACCCCGTGGCTCTTACAGTCTTTCTACCCCTTCTACAAAATCCCCTGAGCCATGGGGGGGGGGTATGTTTTAAGTCTATTTTAATGTTGAGCTCTTGGCAGCTTCTGGATTTCTGCTTTGGTACCTATTGAGTATCCTCAGTGTCTGTCTCCATCACCCTGGCTCAGGTGGTCAGGCTCGCTGTGGAAGCAGCACATTTGTCCATCTCGTCACTTCTGTGGTTTCACCTGGGCCCTGGCTGATGTGCAAAGGCTGGTTCATCGCCTGCCAGGGAGTCAGCTGTCTTTTCTTGTTTTGTTGGTAGATTTTGATCATCCTCAGTTCTTGCTGCTTGATTTCACCCCTAGAGCTCTAGCATGGTTCTAAGTCCACCATCTTGACCAGAAGTCCTGGCAACTAATTTTTGGATCCAGACATTATGCTATGTGTGTCACATGTATACTGTATACTCTTAGTTGCCCCATGTAGGTATTTACAGGAAAATGATTGGGTTAGAGAAGTTGGGCAGCTCAGCCAGTGAAGTAGGAGAATGTGATTTGACCTTACTGTTTAGCTCCAAATTCTTTCAGCCACTGTTCTCTCTGCTTAGCTCCTAAAATATTTTGAAAGTTCCTAGAGAAAAATGAAAGGGAAAGTTTAGACTCAAGTCAAAAGTTAGGGCAACTAAAATAATCTACTAAGCATGAACTTACACCTTGCTTCTAGTCTGCTGGGCATTATCTGATGTGTCTGTTTCTATTCAGGAGACTGTTGTAGCTCATCAGTTATGTTTCTGAAACATTACCCGAGCAGGCTGCCTTTAAAATGTCTGTGTTCTCCAGCTGCCACTGATTAGTTGTTGTGTTCAGTTTGCAAGGCATGTGGCTTAGGAGTTTTCAACATTTACACTTCATGAAAGTGATGTCGAAACTTGAAGCGGATGAGGGGGCTGGGGATGTAGCTCAGTGGTAGAGCGCTTTCATAGCATGCTTGAAGGAAGCTCCGGGGTCAGTCCCCAGTGCCACATAAAACCCTGCATAGTAGTGAATGCCTCTAATTTCAGCACTCAGAGGTAGAGATAGGAGAATCAAAGGTTTAAGGTCATCCTAGGCTACATAAGACCGTGTCTCAAAAAATTTAAAAAAAGCAAGTTGGGCATGGCCTTTAGTCCCAGCGCTTTGGAAGCAGAGGTAGGAGTGAGTTCAAGGACAGCCAGCCTGAGGCTATGTAGTGAATTCCTGATCAGCCTGGGCTGGAACAAGACCTACCTCAAACTAAAAAGAAGGGAGAGGGGATACAAGCATAAAACTCTGTGCTTTTACTATCTTTTCTTTTAGAATCTGGATATCTGATCACATTAATAGAAGTATTACAAATAAGATGATTTTGTTAGCTGTGATACCAAAATTCATGAGCTGTACTTTTTTTCAAATTCTTGACGTTTATAGATAAGTATTTCTCAAATATTTTTATATTAGAACTTTATTAATTCTTAAAAATTGTTAATAAATACCAGGGCCATTAGTTTAGTTGTATTTATATTTATCAAATCGTACATAAAATTGAGAAATTTAATATTCATTTTTAAAAACATGTTTATATAATCAATGAAAATAGCTGTAGAAGATTAGGGACAAATGTAGGAGAAGAGAAAGGGGAGCTCATCTTTTACTAGGAGGGAAAGTACACCTTATTTACTGTCAAAGTTGTAAGGCAAAAGTTCAAGTAGAGCCAGGCATGATGGTACATACCTTTAGTCCCAGCACTCAGGAGTCAGAGGTAGGAGGATCACTTCCAGTTCAAGGCCAGCCTGGGACTATAGAGTGAGTTCCAGGTCAGTCTGGGCTACAGTGAGACCCTACTTGAGGGTTGAGGTCAGAGTTCAAGTTAACTACAACTAATTAAGGAACTTAAAGCAAGCACACTGGGGATTGTTTGTAAAGTCTAATCATCAAAGGAGTTATCACATGTATGGACTTATCCTATCTAGGAGAAGAGCTGAGAGGAGTTAGAGTTGCAGAAGTGGCAGAGAGTGTGGTCTTACTGATAAGGTGCTTGACATGTCATCAGAGAACGTATAAAGATAGCATATATAAGATTAATGAAGTATATCTGTGGTTGAAGATTAGCACTGTGCCAGAAAGGCAGGTGTGGAGCGGGTTAGAAGTTCAACTTTGAATCCCAACAATAGCTGCTTTCCAAATGGGGAGAAAAATATAAAAATAGACTGGTGGTATTATTCACATTTTTGCAAAAATCTCATAGTAGAAGAGATTGGAAGATAGGACTTAAGATATCTATCAGCCAGGTGTGGTGATGCAGGCCTTTAATCAGGCAGAGGTATGAGGATCACCGTGAGTTCAAGGCCACCCTGAGACTACATAGTGAATTCCAAGTCAGCCTGGGCTAGAGTGAGACCCTACCTCGAAAAATGAAAAATGGAAAAAAAAAGACATCTAGATTCCTATATTACCTCCATGTTAACTTTGTAGTACTTTGATTAAAAAAGTAGTACTTTGATTAAAAAAGGTAGTGAAGAAAGAGGAGGAATCTTCTCAGATAATTGCTACCCACCACAGGGACAGGCCCACTTTCTGGGCTCCACCTTTGCCTACCCATGCTGTTTTCCCTGTCTGGATATAGGTGTTTTTACCTGCCAGACACACTCACATGTTCAAGCCTACCTTAGATACCACATCCTCAGTGAAATTGTTCTCAACTATATTAAGGAAAATAATAGCTCTTTCACTTTTGGTCCCAAAGTTTCTGTTTAATGTAATGGTTAGGAGCTTGTCTGGAATCTGCCCCAGCTCCCTTACTTACTGTGTGACCTTAGATAGCTTAGTGAATTCATCAAACTTTAATTTTCCCACACATAAAATGGCAATAATAATGTTATTAAGAGATTTAAAATTAGCAGAGTGCTTGGCATATGAATAAGGAGTCAGTAAATGTTGACTGTTATTATTAATATTTAGTAAGTCGTGGGTCAGTATAGCTCCACTCGTCTTCCCAGCTAAGCTGAGTCCCACAGGCTCATAGCTCCGCTTTTTAGCACATACCTGCTCTGAGACTGTCAACTATGCTAAAATATGTCAAATAAGGTACTGAAAATTATATCTGGTTAGTCTTGCTTTACAGCGATTTTGTTTTCAGTTTAAAAAAGAACACATTTTTCCTATTTTCTAGTGCTTCAGTGCTTGGCATTACTAGATCCTGAAAGAGTTTTCATATTAGCACCTGGGGAGGTGGGCTGCTGACTGTCCTGTTAACAGGGTATCCACTCACCTATTGACCTTTTTGCTTGTACATAGGTTTTTCTTCTCATATGCAACAGTGCAATGGTTTTCACAAATGTTTTTGTGGCTCTAGTGATCAAAAGAAACAGAAGATTTTGTTTTCTATGAATAATGTGGAGGTTTGTTTTTTCTTTCCAGAAACGAAATCCTGAAGTTCGTCACGTAGATTTGGAGATACTATAAATTCGATGTAACGGATCTCTTTGATGGAGCCTTGGAGACAAAGTTGTTGAGCCACTAATTCAAAGCCGTTTCCTACTTCTCCCACTGAAGGGGATCAGTGCCCTTCAGAAGCCACTTTTCAAGATGGATGAAGTGCTTCATGTGAAGAGCATTGAACAGGCCACAGAACTCACTCCTTTCTTCTAATCATGTTTTCAGGTTTCACTTGGAACATTTCCCTGCTTAGATCGGTCACAGTTTCTCATGTTAGCCAGTGTGCTTTTTATCCTGGAATCATGTTTCCTGTCTTCACATTGCAAAAATAAGTACCATCCATAGTAGAATCTTGAGTTTTATTTCTGTTGAAGATTTCATTCCATCAATGTCTACCATCTTGAACATTCTGGCTGAATCTTGGTATGTGGTTTTGAAACAATCACTGTGTCTCAGAGTCCATCTTTCCTTGTCCAGTGTGGAAATGATCTCTGTATCCTTGATGATTCTGACCTGAGCACTGAGAGTCATTTGAGTTTAGCATCATTATCCACAAATGTCCGTCCATTCCGGAAATGGCTTAGCTACTTAGTGAGTGAAGAAATCTCAGTGCTCTCTCACATCCTAGTCGTTGCCTTTTGTACAGTTCTTTATCTTTCACTTTTCCCTGTTTGCTTTTTCTAGTGTTAAAAAACATAAAACATCCTAGAGATATCTATGATGACTTGTGTTTTTGTAAACTAGGTTCAGTGCCATAGTGTTTATCTTCTGGGTTTATTTACTGGGGTATAATGCATTTGTAAATGTTTTAACATTCTGTAAAGTGGACTAGGAATATTTATAATTTTACAGGCAGGACAGAATTTTGTTGTTAATTTATTTAAAAGAAAGCACTACTTATGTAAATCTGAAATGTGGGATGTTTTTTGCTTGGAGAAATAGAAGTAAATCTCTTACCCCAAAACTTGTGTTGTGGTTTTATATAATCCAGCAGGTAGTGTGTCTGATTTCTTCCTGTAAATAAATGGAAGTGTTGCACAGTGTATTGGCTGTCACAATGTAAAGAAAAGCTTTCATGACCATAGGTCATGAAGGGATAAAAACATTCAATTCAGTAATTAAAGATTTAGTGAAAAACCTACAGCTGTCTCCATCAAAACGACTCATGTGACTTCAAAATGTTCAGGGAGCAGTGAGCATTGTTCGTGTGAGGGTGATGGCTGCTGTCTGCCAGGTGGGGTACCTGTCACGCAGGCCTTACCACCTGGGTGAAGGCAGTGTTTTCAGACCTAAAGACATGGAGGGTTGTGAGTTAAAGCAAATTGTGCTGGAAACAAACAGTAAATCTGATTAAAGGGTTTGGTAGTTTTTGACCCAGAAATGTCACTTCCTGGAAAATGTTGACACTTTACAGTGTTATTCTTTGCTTTTTAAAAAAATATTTTTGTTATAGTATTTTGTTAGTCATTCTTTTTTTGTTTTTATTTTTTTTTAATTATTTTTGTGTATATATTTGCAAGCCGAGAGAGATAGAAGAGAGACATTAGAGAGAGAGAGAATGGGCATGCCTGGGCCTCCAGCCATTGCAAACAAATTCCAGATGCATGTGCCACTGAACATCTGGCTTTAATGGGTACTGGGGAATCAAACCCCACTCCTTATGCTTTATAGTTAAGCGCCTTAACCGCTGAGCCATCTCTCCAGCCCCTGTTTTTATTTTTTAAGACAGGGTTTTACCCTCTAGCCTAGGTTGGCCCAGAACTCACTACATGTAGCCCAGGTTGTTTTCAAGCTCACTTACATGCTGTGCATTTTAAATGAAATATTCCATTTTAGTTTTTTTAAACATTTTTTTTACTTGAGGGAGAGAAAAAAAATGGGAACACTAGGGCCTCCAGCCACTGCAAAGGAACTCCAGACACATGCGCCACTTTGTGTGTCTGACTTTACATAGGTGTTGGGAAATTGAAGCTGGGTGAACAGGCTTTTTTGTAAGCAAGTGCCTTTAGCTGCTGAACCAGCTCCCATTTTATTTTTAAGATAAAAAGTTATTGAGCTGAGGGTGCTCAGTGATAGAGGATTATCATAGCATGTTCACAGCTGTAGCCTCATTCCCTATACTAAATAAATAAATTCACATGTATTTTATATGCTTTAGTAACCATCACGTTACTAGGACAAAGCACCCAATCAAAGGCAGCTGAACAAGAGGAAAGTTTTTATTTTGGCTTCCTGTCTGGAGGGAAAGCTTCATGATGGCAGGAGAAAGAGCAGAGGGAGCAGTTGTAAACTAGCAGCAAGATTGTGAGTCAATCTCTGGCAAGGGGGAGCTGGCTATAATATAGCCCCCCCCCCCAACAGCATACCACCTCTAGCAAGGCTCCACTTCCCAAATTGCCACCAGCCAGGGACCAAGCATTAGGACACATGAGTTTATGGGGAGCATCTGATTCAAGCCCCCAGCTCCCCACAGCAAATACCAAGAAGACCCATGGCTCATCAAAAGGAGAAGGGAAAACCCAGTGCTTAGCACTGGACTGGGCATCTCACACCCATGGGGCTCAGCGAACATTGCAGAGGCTGCTCACCAGAGAGCCGTCTCCATGAAGATGAGAGCAGGCACTGAGGAGGCTCCGCTCATCAAAGCAGACAATGAGGTCTCTACCACGCCCTCCACGGCTTGACACTTTGGAAGAAGGTGAGAGTCACGGGTTGTAGGCGTACTTTGGGGCTCTGACCTCTCAGCATGAACCCACTGGCACATTCATGACCCCCACAAGATCAGCGTGGTTCTGAACCCATCAATATTTTGACATGGAGATGGAGGGAGGACTAAAGGAAGAAGAGCCCTCTGATGAGGAATGGGGGTGGGCACTGTACAGGTGAAAATCCTCAAACACTGTGAGTTTGAGACCACCCTGAGACTATAGAGAGTGCCGGGTCAGCCTGGGCTACAGTGAAACCCTGCCTGGCAAAAGAAGAAAGAAAACTGTCAAAAACAAAACAAGCCAACTCCTAATATTCTGAATTTTTGAATCTGATTTTGGTTGAGGTCATAGCCTTAAACAATTAGAAACATATTACTCTACTTATCCAGTGGTCTTTTAAAGTTTGCTTATAAAACTTCAACATAAAGGAGCACATGTCTGGAGATGTCTGAAAAATCAGAAGATATATGATACCATGTTTTTCTTTTAAATTAGAATTAAATTATATATAAATTTTATATAAATTTTAAATATATAAATTATATATAAATTTTAAAACCAGAGAATTTGGGCCTCTTTCTCTACGATAATGACTATAATATGTAGTTTTTCCAAATTCTTTTGTTTGTTTGTTGTGCTTTTTTTTTTTTATTGTCCATAATGAGTTACATTATTTAGTGGGCAAACCATGCGTTGTTATCCCGAATTCCCCGCTTCCCCCC